>CP136878.1:6205452-6380452 GCA_033000465.1 Sciaenops ocellatus | reverse complement strand
GCCTTGTTTACGCCAACCGCAAGTGTTTTCCCACAGAGACGGCGTAAATTTATCGTCATCTGTCACAACAGGTTTATATCGGAATAAACTAACTGAATAAATGTGCAATAAAAATGTAGTCAGGCATGCTCTGATTGTTTGCAATGAAAGACGAGTGTGGCTAAGATCAAGACGACCTTGTATAATGTTTGAGGAGTGGCCGGCAGCTCTGCATGCAATCGACTAAAACATTTATTTCTTCGTTCTTTCTGTCTCTGGTCGATTGTTTATTAATCTCAACCCATGCAATCGCTCCATTTATCGGAATTCTCTCACCTGTGTTTCTACCTGAGCGTTAAAAGATCCTGAGATTAATTGGAGTTTCTGTATCAGAGCAGCCCGGGCCCCGGGTTGCAGATGGATATCACTTTGGCTTTGTTACTCATGGATGACAAATGGCCGGGGAGAAGCAGCAGCAGCAGCTTGCAGCGTTTGTTTAGCATTCCAGATCCGATGTGTTTTGAGAAGTATTAATGGAGGACATGGAGGCATGAGATATCACCTGGCAGGTTCAGTCAGGAGCTCTTGTAAAAAAAAAAAAAAACAAAGCGGGTCTGTGAGGTGAAGCTCTGTCAGCGTGACACACATCTCGCGCCTCCAAACCCCCAAGATGAGCTCCGATTTTCTGCTTTGGCTCTCAATGAACCACGAAATATAACGTGTTTTTAGAACACTTAGCAAAATGTTCATTTCTAAAACGCTAATTTGGCTCTCCTTGATTCCTATAATCTATAATTTTGCTACATCGCTTCTTTCAATCAGTGAACATCTCAATATTTGTTCAATCTAAGAATGTAGCGTGTGAGCTATCATTAGCGACTGTAGCGTTTACCGGGTCAAGTAAGCATGTGAAATGAGCACGCCATGTATTCGTCCATTTAACTTGAGGGGGGAACTGCTCTTCCTGTGGCGGTGACCTTCTCCCTGTGGCTGCTGGGAGTTACAGTCGTTCAGTGTGTGTGTGTTTGTGTGTGTGTCTCTGCATGATGGATGACACCTGCACCCGTTGAGCAATCGCTCCCTGGCCCACTATTGTTGTTGTTCTTTCTCACTTTTGCGTGGGAGCTAAACCGTATGCATTCCCGAGCCAAAACCAACTCAGATAATTATCTCGTCTACGTGATATACGAGCCGCTCTCACTGGAAGACGAGTGAAGCTATTGTACCGGTGAAGCTACTTATTGGGTCTCTCCCAGAAACTTCCAGCTGAATCAAGAGATGATGCAGCAGATTTTTTTTTTTTTTTTTTTTTTTTGTCTTATTTTAAACATGAAACAAAAGCCACATTCCACTGCTGCACGTGACGTCAGCTCTGTGCTATAAGAAAAGCAGCCATCCGATCCAAACTATATGCTGTCACAGCATAAAATGATTGAAATATTCTACTGTGTCATTTGTTTCCACTCCCTAATTAGCCTTTGCGTCGCCTTGGCTGTAGAATACATCTATGGCAAACAGCAGCCTTAGAGTGCGTCTTAATGGCCGTGCTTCAGACACTCCTTTGCCATTAGCACTTGTGCCTAACAGAGTGTGTGTCGACAAGGCGCTGGATGACAAGCCCTGTCAGTACCATTGTGGCTCGGAAACAAAAGAACCTTCAAATAAAGGAATCTCCCAATATGTCACTCAGCGATGCGTAACAAAGCCATAAATGTCAAACAGATGGCAGGTCACTGTAATATTACCCCTCCTCCTCCACCTCCTTCCTCCTCGCAGCTGGAGGAGGTGCAGGCCTGCAGAAGAAGCTGGAGTCAGAAGGAAAAGAAGGGGAGCTCAGGAGCATCATCTCCTCGGTTTGCCCTCGCCGTGCCGAGCTCATCAGAGGCTGTAGAGGGGGTGTGAAGTGCTCCCGAGAGCGTGTGGGTTCACCGCTGTGATTAAACGGTAGTACGTGCTGACAGCTCGACTGGAAGGCTGTGATGCACAGGAGGCGGGCGACCTCTCAGTGGTGACACGTCTTTTAGGCCTCAACGCGGCGGAGATGTTTCCAACGCACTTTATGTAATATTAAACCATCGGACATTACCTGCAGAACGGGAGCATAAAAATTGGAACCGAAATGTTTTGCAGCGACGGGTTGCACCTTTTGTCCACCTGTCATCAGTCGCATACATGCAACGCCCTCCTCTGTTGCTTTTTATGCACTTTGACCGACAAGGCACACAACAGCATTTGTTTTCTGTTGAGTCACTAATGCATGACTGGAAAAACTTTCACTCTTTTCACCTTTACATGGGCAGCACAAAGGACCTTTATGACTGCTTGTCAAAAAGGCATTTTGGGACGTAATGTTAGAAACATACAAATTATTTGATGCATAGAATATCTGCAGCGTGTTCATGGAAAGTGAACTAAATCATTGAATATTGATTCAGTCCTTCGTGGCACTTAGCAACGTAAATAAAAATGTTAAAGCCGTTTAGACAAAGCCGCTCTTCATGTCATCGTTTAGGATTAGACACACTTTCTCCTCTTACAGTTTTTCTTCGGATCCCTGCAGCCCGTCGTCTCGTCTGCCAGCAGCTTTTCTCAAGGTGCCTCATCTGCGAGGGCGTTAGACAGGTGCTCAAATAAACACAACGTAGTTTTGCATTCAGGCTTGTCATCGCGTACTACTTCTGCAACCGCCATTTCGGAAGGCCTCCGACGTTTAACCCTCGCGTCTAAAAGATGCCTGCGAGCACACACGGCCCCGAGACTTGGAAGTTGAACACACTGAACCAATCACCGTATCTGACAGCTCAGTGGGGCAGGCCTGTTAATTAGTAAAGAGTGTTAACTACCGTTACCTTTCTAAGTTAATGAAGCATTCGGTAAGCTGTATCCTTTAGAGTTCCTGTAATCTGAGGTTTACGATGAGGCCCAAAAATCTAGTGTGAATCATTTTAAGTGAAGTATCCAGATGTGCACGGCTGCTCTGGTCACTTGCGAGTCTGAGCAACCAGCAGCGGTGCACTCCTTCGGTCATTAATGGAAATATTATTTAATTTATGATGCAAACACATCATGATAGTGAGGATGAGTCTCTCCTTCATGCATGTGTTTCTTACTGCACTGTTGTTGTGTCGATTATTTTCCATTCCAGTGCACAAATGTGAGACCGGAAAAGGAAAATTTTGCACGCTTTAGCTGCGGCACCAAATAATAATAAATGTCAAACTCTTGTGCCATATTTCGGACGCCCCCGTCCCGTTATTGTGTGCGCAGTGTGTTGCAGAGTTCCTGCGCAAACGTTCAGCGCCGTGATTAAAGCTGGAAGACAAATGAACGAACGTTTCTAAACATAACCGTACAATAAATCATCATCCTATTGAGACCAAGCTGGAAAGAGTTTCTTGGCCGAGAGTCAGCCTTTAGAGTCGGTTATAAAAACACTGTTTGAGTCGGTGTGGTGATCTAACGGTGTTCACATCATAGCCTGTAGGTCATTTGGTCTGGTAGTCCGATCACGACAGATCACAAGAGATTTAAAGACCTCGAAACAGTTGCTGTGAGTTTGTCAATGAGTTATCTTTGTCCCCACAGAGCTCCCTGTAAGAAAGGCTCAAGAACGTTATTTTAACGTTTGAGGAGCATTTTGGAGATTTGTTTGCCTTCTCTTACTGTTTGTATTTCCAGACTTTCCACTGCTATATCACCTGTCGGAGCATGTTCGGTCACTACCCAGCATCTTCATGTTTGCACAGGCTGATCGAGCAGCTTTTGGTTTCATCGTGTAATCCGATTACCTGCTGAAAGATTTGATGCGCTTCATCTTCACTGCAGGTTTATTATTAATAGCGAGGCCAGAAATGATGAGTCTGAAGCGGATGGCTCGCGTTTACCTTTTTTTTTTTTTTTTCAATGCTGTATCATTAACAACCACCAGTCAGGTCAAGTGAGCCGTTACAGATGGAATTCTTTTTAACTATTTTCCTGCCGGTAGCTCGGTTCAGCAGTTCTCGTTTTCTCCCATCCGTACATCAAGATTCAACTCGGACAAAGTCATTTTTCCTGTGGTAATTACTTCCCTGGAAAAACCCCAGAAGACACATTCTTTTATAGACAATATGTTTAATTGAGCAAATTAGAAAGAGTCCACATTGCGCGGCAGCTGTGTACACACACCGAGGAATCTGCAAGGGAAGCCCTCCGAGCACCAGCGAAGGGATGCAGTGAGAATCGAGTTAAAGAAAAAAGAAAAACCTGATTGAGTCAGAAGTCCCCCGTGCCAAAGCAGTGGCTTTTCAACACAGATGCACATAGTTAGCGTGTGTGTGTGAAACCTCAGAGTCTCTCACTGATCATTGATTCTCCAGCTGCTGGCACATTGTTGATGTACTCTGGTTTTTTGCATGCATGATATGCTCGGTGGCTTCAGCCCTTCAAAACGCCGACAATTATAGTCACTTGAGAAATTTTTTGGAAAAAGTAGACGCTCATTGGATCGCTCATTCGGAGCCATGTTCTCTCGCAAAAGATGGCACGAGGCCTCGAAACACCAAGAATTACTGAGGTAGTTGGTATTTAAATTAGGCAGAATGATAATCAGAGTGATACGTTTCGTGTGGAAGGTTGGCAGGCGGAGCTGGCCGTCTTTTAGAACCATCCGGCGGCAACAAGAAGTACATTTGTACGACACTTTTTAAAAACTCACATGAACAAACATCCAGTGACTCCTGCTCCCCGGGTAGCAGTCAGGCAACTTTCTAATAACACACTTCCTCCGGGGCTTTAAGGGATACGTTCAAGTTCACATCAGGTCTGTCTGGTCGATTTTGACTGGTGTACAGCAGCAGTGTAAAAAGAAGAGCGGGAAGGGGAAAAAAATCACGAGACAGACTATAGAGGAAAAACCGATGAGTCTTCTACGGCTGCAACTAATGATCATCATTATCGATTCATCTGGCAGTAATTTATGAATTGTTTGTGTGTTTAAAATCGTCTTCATGTTGCTCGTTTTGTCCGACCAACACCCCCTAAATTCAAAGATGTTCACTTTGGAGTGATTAAAGACAGAGAAAAGTGACCAATCCTCACATTTGAGAAGCTGGAAACGGTGACTTAAACAATCTATTTATCAATTTTGTGTCAACTGATTTATGCATTACCTTAATGGAAGTCCTGTCACACTCTCTGGTAGCGTACGTTTCTTTTGATTAAGAGCGATGGTGAGTCTCATCCAGGTAACTCCACCTGTCCATCGCAGTGATTACATTCCTTCAGTTACCGTGATTGAGCGTGGAGTGGACATCTTTGTTCGGGTCTTTCTTCAGCATCCTTTTTGTTTTTTTTCGCTGGCATCAACGCAAACGGTCACAGTTCTTGCAGCCGTAGCTCCCGGCTCCTGATGCTGACATGAGCTGAAGCTTTATAGAGAGACAAAGTCTGAGTCCATGTTTGTCACTTTTCCTCTGGCTTCTGTAACTCGCTACAATCCGTCAGTGTAAAAACAAAGAAAATGCATCATACTCCTGCTGTTTACTTTTTATAAGATGACACAGACTTTCATGATCCCACACCGGGGAAATTCACTTGTCACAGCAGCTCGTATACAAAAGGTTGATAATAAATTATTCATAAGTAAAAAATATAGAGAAAAAAAGTTGAAGAAGGCTTTTACACGATGACAAATCTTCATCCACTACAGCACCTGCAATTACTGATTTAAACTATTATGATCTTAACTTAATTGAACAGCGATTATTCTGACAGAATTTAAACTTACAAACCGTCTTCGTCACTTCATCATAAGCAGGTATCATCCCTCCATTTTCAGCTCTGATCTCTGCTTTCATTCGTCCTCTGTCCTGCTCATAGATAATTATATCAGATTGTTTTTGTGGAGTGAAACGGGCGACGTACGGTCGTGTTCAAAGGTCGAATGTCAGTGGGATTTTCAGTGATTCTCGTGCGCTCACAATATCATTTACTGAAAAATCTTCACGAGTTGTCCTGAAAACTGAGAACGTAACAGCCACCGCTCACCTTCCGTAAATGTCCGTTGGTTATCAAAGTGACTCATCCTGACTGTTTCTTCTTTTTTAGGTCTGGTGGAGATCTGCTTGATGCATCCCCTCGACGTAGTGAAGACGAGGTAAGCCACCCGTTAAATCCTAACAGCTCGCACGCGATATGTCATATTTTGTGTAACTTTACCGGACGTATAAGCTACTTACAAGAAATCAGTTTTTAGTCCACATCTGCCTTGAATCCTCTCGGTGGGTATTCGGGTCTGTGTAAGTGAAGCGCCGAGCATACCAGGCCTGTTTTCCCAGCTCAGCGGGCCTGGCCAGCTCTCTGTGCTCATTCCCCCACACAAGTGGGCACCAATGCCAAGAGCCTTAGACTTTTTGTGGAAAATGAAACGCATCATTTACCCATTCATTCCCCACACAATGCTAACGTTAGATGTTTTTATGTTTGCAAATCACTTAAATGTTTTACCTTATTACTTAATTTAAGAAAAAAAGAATCGTTTTTTCTTTTTTTTGTGGTTCATGTGAAAGAAAAAGGGGACACGCAGGGTAAATCAGATGCCACTAAATGCAACTGGCTGCCTTTTAATAGCTTATTTTCTGTTACCATCTCCTGTTTGTGTGTTATGCTAGAGTGGCAGCAGTCTCGAGGCAGTCGAGTGATCAGGAGCCTCGCACACCACAGTGTCTCAGCCAGCCATAAACAGGTCGTGGGCTACTACTAAAGCTTTATAGTCTTTCACAGGCCCAGCCAAGACCTCTGGCTTCGTTCTTAGGCCCCCTGCCCCATACTTGTCAGTAAATTGTACTGCTTTTTCTGTCATTTACGGCAGCAGTTTCTTGGTAAATAAATTGCTTGGCGTGCCTTTAAAAAAAAAAAAAAAAAGTGAGATGGTTGCACTTTGAAGGCCGTGCCACCACCAGAACACAGAGAAGGAAACGCGGGGGATAAAAGCCAGGGGTGAGCGGTGTTGTATTAGTCGATATTTGATACTTTGAAGGCACCGAGCGTGATTTATGGTCACGTGTAGAAGCTATGGGGGTTTATTACAGGTAAGTCTTGAGCTCTTGCCTGTCCGTCCTCACACGGGGTCAGGGTTAAAAGTGCACGCACTATTTTCTTTGTAATGCTCTTCCTTTAAAAAGCGGTAAAAGCCGCTCTAAAACTGGACAGCTTTATTTGTTTGTTTTCTCTGTTTGTGTCGCCATGTGTGAAAAACGCACGAAACAGGAAGTCTTTCTGTTTTTTTTAAATCGCCTTAGACACAGCAACACACCACATACGTATAGATATGCATGCATACATGTTCACACGCCTAACATCCACACATGAATTCATAAAGCGAGCATACATACCAGCTAATTGGGACACTGAGGGAGCTGAAATCTATTAGCAGGAACCTTGGAGCCGAGAGTCAGACACAGACACACCTCCACTGGGTCTCTCTCCCTCTCTCTCTCGCTCAGGCATGGCTCTTATTAAGCACCGGCTCCTGCTTTAATGTCCACCGGTCCAAATTGAACGGCAACTGGAGTAAATTTACTTTTTTCCACCAACTCAGAATCAAAGGGATTTTTTTTTTTCTTTCTCCCTTTTTTTTTTTTTTTTTTAGGTAAACTTCACTAAATGTGTGTACCTGCCTGGGAGCCGATGTTTACCTTATTTTCCAAATGAGGCTTTTTTTTTTTTGCTGCAGTTGGTGTAGAAACACTCCACCCGTAGCCAAAAAACGCTGCTGCTGCTGTTATGAATCAATAAAGAAGAGTTTGGCAGATTTTTTTTCTTGCTTTAAACAAATGCTGATTCATCCTCCAGGACGGCCGCTTCGGCTGATTAATGAAAACTTTTGTTCCAGAGATTTGAAAAAAAAAAAAGCACAAAATCTGAACTGCTTATAAAAGCAAGGCACAAAATGAAAAGCTCATGATATCTATTAAAAATACCGCTTTTGGCCAACAGCAGCAACGGCTCGACCACGGTGGACGTTTCTTTAGATACGGGACGTAAAAAAGTGAGTCTCATCAGATGATTCACGGTGTGTCTTTTCGCCTTTGTTGTTGCACTTCTACTCCCCGCTGCGTTGCTCGCTGACCGATCCAAGCCCATGACCTCCTTCACTCACCTCTGCTAACAAGTACATCTATCTTACATCTGAGGGGAGTCCTGCAGCGCCCACCTTCTATCCGCGTGACTTACGACCTCTTGAAAGAGTTGAACGTGTATAAATGTATTCATCACAGGTTCAGTGAAGTCTTTGAGACTTGTTTTACCAAGCAAATGGCTGTTAAATGCATCAGCTGTAGTGTGAATTAGCTTTTTCATCAGTAACACTAGTAGAGCTGTCAAGAATATTTTAATTCTTTAATTGTTGGCTCGATGTAATTTCAGGAAATTGTGAAATACGCCCATTTAAATGCTTGTTTAGTCTGAACTAACAGGCCAAAACCCAGAGATATTTCATTTAAAGGTGCAGTGTTCAGGATTTAGTTGCATGTAGTGGTGTAATCACTGCATTGCAGTCTCCTCACTAGGGTTGCAAAGGTAAATTTCTGGAAACTTTCCAGAAACTTTCCATGAGAAGCAAAGCTTGGGGAATTTTGGAAATATTACAAATCGGAAACTCCATAGATGCAAAGCTCCATATTCCCGTTTATTCCCATAAAATCCTGTTAATTCCCATGGAAAGTTGCCAACTTTGAAAATTCACGGAATTTTGCAACCCCACTCCTCACATCACCCTCACCTACCTAACGTAAAGGAGAAACAACACTTGAAAGGCCTCGACTAGAGTCAGTATTTAGTTTGTCTGTTCTGGGCTACTGTAGAAAACATGGCGGCTTCCACGAAAGAGGACCCGCTCACTGTAGATATAGAAGGTAGTAATAATAATAATAATAATACAGGTGATTATACATGCATGAAAACATAGTTATAAATATTATATTGCATGTCGGCCTTATTTTTTATCTTACACACTGGACCTTTAAGTAATAAATTAAACAAATACAAGCACATAAGGTTGAATAAATCGTGGTACGTTGGAGGAAAGTCGTGTGCCATGGTGAGTTTGACTGAGGTTCAACTGTGTCTCACACATCTGTAACTGTGACAGCTCTGTCTGTTGTTCTTTGTTTGTTTTGAGACACACAATCCAAAAATTAAAGTGAATCCAGAAATTGAAACATTTTTCTCATCGTGAGTCACTCTGGATAATAATCAGCCCAAAATTGTAAATGTAGCATACTTCGCACAAAGTAAACCGTTAATTGCCCCTGACCCTGACCCCCCTCCCTCCTCCTCCTCCATCGGTAGGGGCAGGAATGTTGGGGGTGAAGATGGAGGGTGCGATGCGGCGTGGGGAGGGGAGGGCAGTCGTCAGTTTAGCAGAGAGAGAGACAGTGGGACCGGAGTTACAGCTTTTCATTAACCTGGAAACCACCTAGTTACATGGTTCATGGGCTGGTCTCAGCTCACTTGGAGGTAACAAAGGGTGTCGGGCGGCACTTTCTGCAGGGGGCTGTGCGCTCGGGGCACCCCATCTGACTCTGATCAGGTTCTCCCTCTCATTAGAGAGTTGGACTGAGCCTGCGTTTCCCCTTCATGTCGAGATCCTGTTACACGGAGCTCCACCCTTATACACATGCATGCACGTACTTAAGCTCATCTGCAAGCGGCTTCCCATCAACCCCCTTTTCACTTCCGCCCCGCAAAGAGCGAAGCCACGCCTCTCTCATGTTTGCCTCCTCCCGTCATTGTGAACTTCCTGCATTTTTTTTCTACGCCGTGCGCATGATCTGAAGCCAAAATGAGCCCCAAAGATGTATTCTGTGCAATAACTCCTGACTGAGCCACTCCTTCTCTGCCTCTGTTTGCCTGGCTTTCGTGCTCGTCGTCGTCTTCTTTTTTTCCCCCCCTCTCAGATAACAACTCCTCGTTTCGCTTTTTAAACTCCTCCCACCGAACATGAACCGTTTACTGTTTTTTACCGTTCTGTCTTCTGTGGTTTTAGGTTTTCAACAATCGCCTCCGTTAGCCTGTTGCTGAATCAGCCACTGCTTTTTGTTAATGTAAACCATATTATATAACAACGTCATCAGCATCATGTCGAACGCGTTGTTTGAACTTCCATCGCTCCTTCTGAATTTGTAGCTCGTTGAGCGATTATGTAATGTTTTCTTTCGAATCCCTCGCGTACATGTGTTTCAGAAGATTTGTATTGAATTATGCAATTCTGTAAATTGTATTGTATGACATGGCTGTCAGAGTCATTGCAAACCACTAAGCCCTGCCAGTAGCCTGTTTCAAGCCTGATTGGAAAAACCTGGTACTGGCCCTTTGCTCGCGGCGGTATCCATGGCAACGCTACCTCCATTTGGTCACAGCATGCATGAAAGTTTGTCCCACTCGGCAGGGGGGCTTAAAAGTGATCTTTGATGAGGCTTTTGACAGATGACGTGCAGCCTTGTTTGGGAAACGTGTGACAGCGCTGAGGATGGCCCAAAGGCTTCACCCCCCCCACCCCTCCACGCCTCTCTCCCCTTCTTCCACCTCCGTTTGCCCCCCAACTGCTTGGTGAACCCCAGTGCACTTATGGAGGAATCCCTGACACAACCCTCAAACAGCAGGGCACAAAGCAACAGCAGCCTGATAGCTGATCTTGCCTTGTAAAGGGGCAGGCAGGTCAGCGATCGTCAAGCCCCGGCTCGTAATCCCCCACCGCCCCTCCGGCGCTGAGAGACTGCAGGGCAAAGACTTTACTCACAGCGTAAAGCCAAACACATGCCGCGTGCGAGCAGGATAAACCGAGATCAGTCTGTGCATCGCTTGAGTGCATGAGCACGAGCAAAGGGTGACTCCAGTACAAAAGAGAGAGAGAGAGAGAGAGAGAGAGAGAGAGAGCAAGTCTTTTCATGAGCACAATGGAGCAGCATATTTGGCAGGATTAAAAAATTCCAGTCATACTCTCAGATGATGTGTCAGTCTTCTGTATGGAAATTGTGGCTCAGCTAAATTATTAGTTTATACAGATTGAAAATATTAAATATTGTGATGAGATAGTGTGAAGAGATGAAGAGAAAGATTTATGTAGCTACCCACCAGCCTAGTATCCCTAAAGATTACCTCCATATTGAATGATTCTGCACCTCATGATTTATGGTCAGTGACAGCACAGTGTGAACCCTGACAGTACAAAGAATGGACAGCGTATCCGTGACGTCACCCACAGGTTTCTGAAAAGTCGTTTTGAAGCTCAAAATCTGTGGCTCTGGTCGCCACCATGTTTGTAGTCCTCATTCTTCCGCCTCCCGGCTAATTGCTAAAAAGATGTGGATTATCTGTGGACCTGAGGCGGGCTGAATGACGCCTGGTTGTTCAAACAAGCCATCTGTAACAACACCTACCTGTCAATCAAAGCGTCCACGCTCTTAATTCTGCATAACTTTAAGCCTTAATATAATTTGAACAGGTGAGTTGTATAAAAATTCACCCTCAGTACAGTTGTCATGAACGGGGAAATTAGCTATAGAGACCAAAACTGTTTTTTGTACCAGGCTGTAAACATGTTTATTTCTGCTGTGAAGTTGGACATTTTAACATGGGGACTTATGGAGACTGACTCACTTCTGGAGCCAGCCTCAAGTGGACGTTTGAGGAGCTGCAGTTTTTAGCACTTTAGCATTGGATTAAATTGTCAGCCACGGAGGTTGCTGCTTGTATATGCAGCAAGACAAAGGTGTGACAGTTGGAGTGGTGGCTGTCACATCCTGTAGACTTGCAATGAGTGTTTTTTCTTCTCTTTACCATGTATTAGCCACATTAACCATATTATATTTACTATTATATTTACTCTTCCTAACCTGAACCATACTTTCATTTGCTGTTTAAAGATTAAAGCTGTGATTTTAATCTCATAACGGTGCACTGCTTCTTGTTGACTTCCAGATAAACACGGGACTTGTCCGAGAGTGAGGAAGAACACAGCGAACGTGACTAAATGTGACGTGAACAAAGCTATAATACTGTAATTACCTCGCCATGAAAATTTCTGCCAGTCGCGTCAGATCGATTTTCATTGGCAGTGGTGGTTGTTTAACAAACAAAACAGGAACTGCCGTGATCTCACGCTACTTCACAACGACATCAAACTGTAGCTTTGTTATTGTTTCGATGTAAGAGACCCCCCAGCGGCAGAAAATTACAAGATTACGTACTTCTACCAAAAGATCCCATCAACAACTCCAAAGAGAGTTTAGACACGGTGACAACTGCCCGTCACAAGCTACCAAAAATCAGGGACATCTCAGTGAACTGATTCTATTCACATCTCATTTCTTGAATAATGTGAAATATAAGACCTAAAACTTGGGCTTCCCGGTGGCCCTGACAGTATATGATGCATACGATGTAACTGCAACGTCATTTCTTCGTCAACTATCTAATAGAAGCAATATGCCAGAGAAATAAACTTTAAAACCTTTACTAACCCCATTACTTTTAATGTTGTGACAGATGGTGCTGCAGCACACGCAGATGTCAGAGATGTAACTAGCAGTCACAAATGGAAATTAGAGATTTTGGCTATAGATAGAGGTCCACATAAAGAGCAGATGTGCATGTCAGTGTGTATATGTGTGTGTGTGTCGTACCGGAGCACCTGTAATCATTATCAGTGAAGGGGTACACATTCCAGTACACTAATTACAGAGCGAAGGCATTGTGTGCTTTGATTTCACTAGACCCTGACTGTGCTGCAACCACAGTGCTGCCCCCCTGCTGCCCCATCTCTCTCTCTCTCTCTTTTTCTTTTTGACTCTCAAACACACACATACGCCTCCGTCACCCCTTTTCCATCCTCTTGCGAGCAGCTTTTCGAATCACTCGTGAGGAACAAAAACTGTCGCTGTGGCACTGCTACTTAAACAGTAGATGAGCGAGCTGCAGTTGACACACCTCAGCTCACCTCTGCACCTCTGAACCCTGCAGCAGGTCTTACATATCTTCCACAATTCCTCAGAGTCGACTGCTTCTGCATTTCACACCTTTGTGTGATTGCTTCTTTCAAAGGTCTGCATCACTGGTTGCATCTATAATATGTTATGTCACTCATGCTGCTCTTAGATAAGTGGATCTAAAGTATAAGATCTGGCTGGCGTCCAGTAAAAGTGGCTCTAGTCTGTACTGATCTTGACTGCTAAATCCCAAACCGGAGCTGATCGTAGCTGTTCTAGACAATGTTCGTAACCCGACCAGAAGCGTAGTGGCATCTCAGAAGTGGGTCTCCGCTCTGCTCTGCTGAGAATACGCGGCTGTTTTACTTTTCTTATTACCAGTACAGCGCAGATCAAGCTGGCCTGATTGTAAAAACAGCCAAAAGAAAAAAGGATAGAATAAAATAGATACTTTATTGATCCATTAAGGGGAAAAATGCATTTTTACCCAAAATGATGGGCAGCCACACAGAGTGGCGCCCTGGGAGCAGTTAGGGGTTCAGTACCTTGCTCAAGGAGATGAACTGGCACCTCTCCAGCCACCATATTGGACTTGAACCGGCTAAAACCCTCCAGTTCCCTACAGACTGAGCTACTGCCGCCCCAATCAAAGTTAGGCATTTGGGGATTTGAACCCTTGACCTTTGTATCTCCAGCCAAGTGATTACTGCCACTGGGAAGTGATGTAGACTTCTACCTGGAGTGGGGTTCAAACCCATAAGGACAATATGTCCATTGGAACTTATATCCAATGCCTTAACCACCAACAATTTAACTACGTAACATATTTACTCATGGTAGAAGCACACAGGTTAAGTTTGACGGGCAAAATTCTCCACTCCTGAAACGTTGCTGGTGGAGTTTGAAGCTAGTCCTGGTAATACCAGTTGAGGACAGAGTAGTAGTATTTGGCTGAGAACTAACACTTAGATCCGTGAATGGTTGGGCGATGGTTTCTCTACATTCTACCGATCAGTCTGCTTTTACAAAAAATATTACAAAGGTCCTAAATAAGCGCCCCCAAACACCTGAACACATCAAGTTACCAATGTTTATACAGAATAAAGAATAGAACAGGGAGCTGAAATGACCCATTTTACAGCAACAATAAAGGCCTCTGTAAAATCTCATTTGTTTTTAGCGTCTGCAGGGTGCTACTTCAGTGTCTTGGCGTCTCAAGACACAGCTCAGACAAGACAGTGCGGCGTAGTAATATTGACTCTCGGGTTTCCCTCTTGGAAACATGCGGGCCAGTTGTCTTCTGTCTGGACTGCACTGTGTAATAGCCAGCGGTTACCTGCTGTCAGGGGAGTCTCCTAAATCCTCCAGCATCTCACATCAAAGTGGCTGGCCTGAATTAGTCTGAATCACTGGGTAGTCCTGACCTAGCTTGTCTGGCCTGCAGTCATTAGTCACGGCTTCTGTTCTCCTCAGCCAGATCTGCTTCTTTCTCCAACGCTGAAATTGTGAATCAATCTAGCTCGGGTCCTGTTAAAGAGCTTCTTGCAGGGGACCTGTTATATCTGTTATCCTGCTATATGTTATATATACATGCTATAATTAAAATTATTGCTCAAACATTAGCACCATAGTTTCAGTTAACAGCATTTGGCAGAGGTTAAGAGACCCCAGTTTAAACACCTTAAGAAACCCTTTTTTTTGTTATGCAACCACTTACTGGAAATGTCAGTAAGGCTGCTCATTTTTTCCACCTATCTGCTCCACTTTTAGTGTTAGTGGCTTTCTAAATTTGCTGCACTCCGCTCGAACATATAGAGCAATCTGTCAGTCAAAGAGAAGTTTGTAATGCTCAAAACATCTGAACACAGTCTTGGCCTGGCCCTGCCTACTCTGTCCTCGTGCTGTTTTATGCAGCTCCCTTTCCTGCTCTTCTACGGTAACACGGTCTGATCTCGGGTCACAGAGGTCACGGTATATGAGCAGACATCTGGAGTGGCAAACCCGGTCCCAACATCGCTATAGGGAATCAGAGGAGTCAGTTTTATCGGAGTGAGAAAGGATCCAGAGTGACAGGGGGATGTCGTAGTGCCTTTAACAGCCATTTCTCTCCCTTATCCACACCATAGCCGCTGCTCCATAACCTGGACTGTCCCGTGTCCACTAGGTTTGTGGTGCTAGTGTAACCCAACCTGGCCCTGGTCTAGATCAAGCTCTGGCAGCCTGCCGTGTCACAAGCGCCAAAGGTTTATCACTTCCCCTCTGCTCCCATCTTGCATCTTCTTCCCCTCGACTTTATTTTCCTATTCCTCTCTCCAAAGGTCTGTATTTATTGGCCTCCTCCTGCTACGCTCAAACACTTTTTCCTTTAACAGTTTGTCACAGATGCAATCTATCAATATGTTTTCTTTGCTCGGTTTTATATGGTTATTGTGCGCGGTGGAGGTCAGATGAAATCAACATTATTACATTTATTTTTTGTCCAAAGCAACTTTAAAATAACCCATGAGCAACAGTTCTCAAAAATGGGAACTTTTTCTGTGCTACAGTTCAGTTACAAGTACTGAGACATCGAGTCCTGTTATATACTTTCTTTATGTGCCAAACTTGCTTTTTATTCACTGAGAGTCGGTCAGCACTGTTGTCAACAACAATGAGTAGTCAAAACAAGCAGCCATCGGTTCCAAACAGGGTCCTTTTTATTTTCGGTTACGCTCTTTAACCCAAAGCACGATTGGGTGGCTAAAGTCACGACTGGCCGCATTTGCCATATTGGACTGTTTAGGTCGAAAAGCGCTCTTAACCTCATGTACCCAATGCAATGGACTTCTACCATCTTTATGATCCTGCTCATTAAAATTAATTGTCTGGCTGTAAAAAAATAGATTTCCCCGTTATGTTGCCTTCTGGATTGTCTTATGCGCTTCAGATCTATCATGAGAAATTGCTTTCATCCTTTCCCCCTGGTGATTCAGTTCTTCTTGTTCTTCAATCATATATTTTGTCTCTTTCTTGGCATTCCTAGAGGGGAAGACATGAGTAGATCAAGACTCTCACTGTAGCAACCAGTCCAAATACACAGCAACACACATAAATCATAACGTTCGAACTTGGGAGAAAATTGCACAATTTGAAATATTGCAGAATAATAGATAGCATAAGACAAACTACCTGTTGTACGTTGGATCATTACTTCCCTATGAATGTGTTAATTTATATGTTGAGCTGTCTGAATAGCTATAAATATCTATAATATATGCATTTTAAAGTGAGCAATTCATCAAAATTGGATTGCCACTGAGGGAATACCCCTCATTTAATAGGGCGTATTTTTTAAGAGGTCTCCTAAAGAGCATGGCCTGCCCTTTTTTTTATTTTATTTTTTTAAAAGAAGGCCCATCAAGCCTCTGCCTTTTGATCAACCCAGTAAACCCCGTACCCGGCCTTTCTTTTTAACACCATCATTAATGAGCCTCACCTCAACATCTCGTCTTCTGCGAGGTGACAGCCCGTCTTGTTGGTCCCTGGTTCAAGCCCATTACCACCGGGGTCTGGGAGCGGACAGGACCCTGGAAGGCCCTCAAACACGGCGCTCCTGTCCATAAAAATACAAAGAATGGGGCTCGACTCTCCTACTCCGCCCCTCATTTACCTCCTTGACGTCTTTGTGGACGCCTAGAGTTTGTACTTTTATAGGCGGTGGAGGTCAGGTGGACGAGGACTCGAGGATTATTTACCTCGTTGTCTCGTTCGCAGAAGCACCAACCTGCCCTCGCCTTCACCCTCACCTGGGCAGCTCTGGGCCTGTAAAACACAAACACAGGGAGAGTGGAATATGGGAAGGAAATGAAAGCAGGGCCACTCTTGATGAACTCACAGATCTCATCACCTCTGTGTATACTGTATCTCCACTAGCTTTTCGCTGATGATTGAAGAAGATGCTCCGAGCAGTACATTTTAAAGAAGCCCCAGGGTTTTCCCTGAGTCTTCTGTCTGCAGAGTTTACGATCCGCATGGCTGACTCCAAGGCCAAGTGAATCTGCCAGAGTCATGGAGGCTATCTTGTGCTCTTCTTCAGCCAACCAGTATATCGTCACTGAGGCCTTATTAAGAGAAACTAGATCTTTTTGTTTGTACAAATCCTCTAAAACAGGACATTCAACCAGGACCGACTGAAGCACTGAGTCTTATTTTCCACTGTTGGTTGCTAAGAAAAGCGACATTAGCAGCTTCCTAGCCAGGGGCCTGATGGTTCCCCTGCTGCCACAACTTCTTCTGGTCCTCCCTATTATCTCCCCACTCCATGGGCCTTGCTGTTTGGTCCCTGGCTTTTATGGCAGGGTAGGAGAGGGCCATGAGGAAATGAGGTGACCCCAGGGTCACAAGTGGGAGTCAGGGGGCTGGAACCGGACCACGGCCCTGCCAACCCCACTCTCTCAGGGCCGGCTCGTGTCGAGGCAGGCAGAGTAAAGGAGACAGGGGGAGACTGGGGACAAGATCTCTTCCATTCCTGACCCCAGCATCATATGCCTTTAATTAAGCCAGATTTGAATATGTTTACAAGCCCCAGTAGTCTTAAATCTTCCGGGTCTTTGCCCCCCTCCATACCCGTTATTCCACCATGCCCTCATACCTGCAGTCATTCTTTTTCTTCTTCTCTTTAATATGGTGTCAGACATCTATTTATTATGCTGTTTTAACTGGTTTTCAGGAACGGGTTACAAGCTATTTGGGAATCCACCAAATAGGATTTGAGGGACACCCCTCTAAGATGTTAATCTGTTAGCGATATGAAAGGCCGTTCACCCCACTAAACTCCCCCTCCACTGGAACCCGGGGGCCCTTTATGGCCCCATCAGGCACCCGCATGGACGACTTACTGCTGACCTTGTGACCTGGCAGTTGAAGCCATATGAGGAGGGAATCTTTCTCTTGTCCCGTCCCCTCCTACTCTGCTCACTTCTACCCTCAGAGTCCCTTGTGCTTGTGACTATATTCTGGAAAATCATTCAAGTCATCTGTCACATTTTGAACCACGCTTTAATTTGTTGTGTTTTGTTAATTGCCTAAATTAGTGGCTCTACAGTCAATGCATAATCTCATAATAACATGTTTTTTTCTTTGGAGTTTGGGTTCGCCGTCTAAGCCATGTGGCAGCATATAATGAGATCTCTTCTTATCGTCTCAATACCTGAACCTCTTTATCTCTAACAGGCACCGTTTATGTTCATTCTTTCACCCCCAACTGGTCTCTCATGTAAAAGATTTACACACCGCTCACCAGCCTTTATTAGGCAGGTACCAGCGTGTTTGCTATACAACAAAAAGTCCTTCAACTGGCTCCATCATATTAAAAATTTACACGTAACTGAAGAGCTGTTACAATTGGCTTACTAGCATGTTAGTAGCTGAA
This sequence comes from Sciaenops ocellatus, assembly GCA_033000465.1. Classification (NCBI taxonomy): domain Eukaryota; kingdom Metazoa; phylum Chordata; class Actinopteri; family Sciaenidae; genus Sciaenops; species Sciaenops ocellatus. The sequence goes on along the minus strand of CP136878.1, from coordinate 6,362,095 downwards.
AAGCTTGCTGCAAAAAGGGCCTGTTCCTGGGGAGTTGGGTGGCTAATTGGATCGGTTGGGTTAAATAAATGTTTGAGTTCACCCCTGCGCTGGGGGGACCTGGTGGCAGGAGCCTCTCATCTTAACACAGGAGGGAAAAATGACGGATGAAAGGGAGAGCGGAGGAAAATAAGGATGGAAATGAGCTCATTTATGATGAGATCGAATTTGTTCCGAGTGTATTTTACACACAGGTGTCACAATGCATATCATTAAGGCCGAATACGGTACCCAGTTTGAAGGCAGAGCTGCTAATATTTACAGTCATAGGAGCTTTAATGAGAACTTTGTCATTGCAGGTTCCAGATCCAAAGGGGAACCAGTGACCCCAACAGCTACAAGAGCCTCGGTGATTGCTTCCGGACCATCTTCCGCAATGAGGGGTACGTTATCCACATACATCCACAACATGTTTCGCCAACTAGGGCACCAGTGATGTCAGTCTTCCTGTTTCCTCGTATGTGAGGAAGGAATAATTTCCCCGTCTTCGCTCAGAGGGCAGATGGCTCAGTGCTGAGGCAGTTTTATGTAATAATTCAACTTAACAAGTCCATTTGTAAACACAAAAGATATTCACACACGTACAAATGCAAAATGTGATCATAAAGAAAAGGCTGAAGTACACAAGGGTCAAAGGCCAACAGTGTCCAACACCACAAATACACCTCATGTAAAAGATTCATAAGCTAAACCGCTGGTTCTCAAACTGTGGTACGTGTACCACTGGTGGTACGTAACCTCCTTGAAGTGGTACTTCCTGAAAATCTCTGAATCTATCTTTTTTTAATGAAACAAATGAATTTAAAAACATATTATACCATCAAAATACTCCAAAAAAAGTAAAGAAAATAAACAATGAGATCACTAAACTGTAATTTAATTTAAAGTTTTGCTGTTTTCCTGTAATATTTTGTCTCTATATTATGTTTATGTCACATTTATGCACGTAGAGTGTGCAAATATTCATGATTAGTTACGAGCTAAAATGTGAGGGCAAGAGAGGTGGAGATAAAATGTAATAAACACTACAATCATGGCTCCAAATGAGAAATATTAGTGCAGATAAGGCGCACCACTCTCCACCGCTCTGGATCTTAAACCGGTTCCATTCACTTCAACAATAGCCAACATTAAAGGTCCAGTGTGTAAGATCTAGGAGTATCTATTAGCAGGAATGGAATTAACAGAGCGGGTTCTCTTTCATGTAGTCCGCCATGTTGAACCGCCATTTTTCTATAGTAGCCCAGAAGGGACAAACCAAACACTGATCTAGATTTGACCTTTGGCTTTTCATGTGAATTTCTCAGCTTGAAATGTCCCTAGTTGCTTAGAAGAAGAGGATGAAGCATGGGAGAGTTGCACATTTGGCTGCAATGTGCAACTTCATTGCTAGGTGGCACTAAATCCTGCACACTGGACCTTTAAATAAACCTGCCACCTGGATGTGTTGATAGTGCTGTATTTTAAGAGTCCAATATTTTCTTCACAAACACTGCACTACATGCACTACAGTATAAATTCATTTAACTGGTATTTGCTGATAGTGTATCTTCCACATTAAAATGTTTCCATGTCATCAAAAATAATCTGCCAAGGAAAAGATACAAGTGGAATACACATGTTGTCAATAATACTATGAGTCATGCTGCTTTATTCAAATGACACTAACACAACAGCCACTGAACGTGCCTTATTGCTCATTGTACCTCACTTCGGATACGAGCGCACAGCTGCTTAAAACCTCCAAAATGTAAAACTTTCACGACTCTAACTAAAGACAGTCCTCCCGCCACGCTCCCTCCTCCTCTGCCTGCCCTGTGACAGGACCGTGAGACAGTGCAGGTGCGGGAGAAAGTGGTTGCCACTCGCTCTGTTTACGGCGAGTCGACAGCTTTACAGCGGATATAAAGTTGATCTGCTGCGAGGTGTGAGCGAGCACACGGCAAGGGAGAGAGAGAGAGAGAGAGAGAGAGAGGCCTTCGCCTGGTGACAGTTGGAAGTCGTACGCTGGCTGCAGTTCAACAGACGCGGCTATCCTGCTACAGTAGCTGTGCCCTCTTCACCCCACACCCACACACACACACTCACAGCGTGAAATGTAATACCTTTGTGCCTGCATGTTTTCTGGGTGTGTCCTTTGGGAGTAGGTCCACATGAATTTCCAGAGAACACTCTGATACAATAAAATAGTTGCCAAATTACACAGTGTCCTTACCATCTACTATGACATGTATTTGACTGCATGCTCACATAACAAGGCTGCCCGAGTCCCCGCAGACAGAAGATCCACTTTCTTGTCGACCAATTATCACTAACAGTATATTTTTGCTGAGGCTGTAATCACTTCCCAGTAGCACATCGCGGATTACCTCCAGGCCAAACCACTTAGTTATAATTTATACAAATAGTGCTCGGCCCCGCTGTTGTAGAATTATTATTAAAAATAAACATCTCCCGTCAGCTCATGGCAGAGCCGAGCTTAACACCAGGCCTCCCGCTCTCTGAGGTGATGAGGGAGGAAACCTGAGCTGCCGGCTCGAGCTTGCTGATTAAACTGAGGAAAGACATGGAAATGTACACGTTTGACACCATCTTTAAGATGGTCTGAAGCCTGGACCCAATAATTATAGCTTTAATGTTGTAGCAGGATACATTTTAGACTTTTAGAGTGTTGCAGCGTGGATTATTTCTGTTAGAAACTTCAAATTTTACACCAGATCTGGGAAAATATGGCATGAAATCCTGAAGCTGTGCTCATAAGTGTGTGACAGTGTGAACTATGCTCACCAACACTTTGGTTGGTGTATTGCCTTACAGGCCACGCTCCTTTTTCTGTTGCATGTGGGTGTAGCAGCGTGAGCATGTGTTAAGTGTTTCCGTCTGGAGGGAAACAAAAAGACTCTATTCTCAAGCATTCTTTACCAGTGTGGTATCCAGAGACTGGGTCGGGACCCAAAGCAAGGCCACAGGAATATTAATAGGGTCCGTGCATTTACAGTGGAGCATGTTGGCCTGCGTACAGTAGATCAATGACTAATGCCTGGAACTAGTGCGAGGTTGAGGTGGGGGGGGGGTTGACTCCAGCTGGGACCACCCATGCAAAAAATTATCTACATTCATGAAAGTGTGACGAAGCATGTCCATCAGATCACATATGTTTAACTACGGTGACACCGGCATGGTTTTTTTATGAAGTAACAATCATGTTAAAGGAATAGTTTGACATTTTGGGCAACACGTTTAATTGCTTCTTTGCCAAGAGCAACATGTTGTTTTTTCACTTGTTGTACAGGTTCAACATGACACGTCATGTTAACTAACAAGCCTCAGAGATGCTCAATGGTGGATGTTGTCACCTTTTGACAGGCTAGCTGTTTCCCTCCGTTTCAGGTATTTGTGCTAAGCTAAGCGGCTTCATATTTATTTGTGGTGATCGTCTCCCCACAGCAAGTGAAAAAGCATATTATAGAAAATGGCAAACAGCTATTTTAAACATAGGTTCTCCCTCCTTCACACTAGGAAGGTGAGGGCGATGTGAGGAGCCTGCAATGCAGCGATTAGTCCGCTAGATGCAACAAAATTGTTGACAAACACTGGACCTTTAAATAAATAAAAAATTCTTTATAAATTATGGTTTCCAGGTGTGAAATCTTCAGATTCATTTCACCAAATTCACCCAAATGTGAGAACAGGAAATGTAGCTTTGTCTCATCGTGGCAGGAAATAAATGATCCTCAGATAATTTGTAGTAATAATAATTATGTAATAATATGTAATGAGTAACCAACTGCCAACTCCCCTGTCTCCACATATATCACATTTGATAATATTTTTTGACTTTTTGTGCTGACTTTAGATGTGAATTAATAATCAGATACGCCGAGCAGAGAACAGAGAATTATTTGTGTCTTTATATTGTGAATCTTGGCCACTGGTAATTCTGTTGTATTGTCCCTGTCAGTCACAATGTCAAGGTTACAGCAGACACTGGGTAAGTGAAAATATTTGCAGATGAAGCATGCCGGTTGTTTACATGTTTAAATGTTCCCTCGGGTAGCTCAGATTTCCCGAGTCTGCTGCTGACAGTGATTCTACGATCGAGTTGTTGTTTTGTTTTTTAATACAATAGATTGATTACTTCACGCATGGACAATTTTCCCGTTAAGAAGTCTGAATTTGTGGATATTATTACAGATATTATTGACCTGTGTGTTGTTGTTGCAGTCCTGTCAGCGCAACACTCGTCTCCAGATGGATGGAGGCTGTTAAAAAAGGAAAGGTTTATGAAAATGAAAGACAAATCATACACACAAGAGCACGCAAACACACACACTCACACATCCATCTTGCCACCCTCCCTCTCTGCCCTCGCTCTGTGTCGGCAGGCCATTTGTTTAGGAAAGCCAAAAAGGGATTTAGTGTGTATTTTACATTGAGAAGCAAATTAGGATTCAAATGACGGCCACTCACTAGAGGCCATATTTGTCCTGTAACAAATTTCACTCCTCCTTCATCACCTGGTGGCTCCCCAGCCTGACCACACCCGGGAAATCTGTGGCCACCATTTGCATGAACAAAGAGAACAGAAGGAAGGGTCTTCCGTCGGACTAAAATAACTTGTTTATACAAACAATACGAGGGATTAATTACTGGCTTCAAAGAGGGATTTTCCTCAACCACAATCCCTCACACCGGCATTGTTATGATGACTCAAGTACCCAGAGGCAGCACCGCTTATGTATCTTCAGGTGTTTATGAAATACGTTAGCTCTGTCACCTGATGGCAAGTGTTTTGATAATTAGTTCCGGTTCACTGGTGTTTTTTTAGACGGCTGCCTCGCTGTTGTGAATTTCAAGGAAGTGTAATGGGTTTGGCCCTTCTCGGGTTATATTCAGTGAAGATATGTGCCAGCAGCGGAGGTATTTACACTCAGATCCAATCAGCCAAGATCATCTCTGTTGACTTGTCGAGAATGTTGTCACAACAGAGCTGGTGCCGCAGTTCGCAGGATACAGTCGGTCACACCACATTGTCCTCTTTGTTCACAGAACTGTGTTCAGTATCAATACACACTCCCTTAGACAAGTGAAAAAGGATGCACTCTATCATGCTTCTGTGCGTGTTTACTCATTGTTTTAAATTGGTTTAATGGCTTAAAGGATAAGGTGGGTGATATTCTTTGTCAGTTATTGTCAATACATCTTATTAAAAGACCAAAAATGACAATATGTGAGTCTGTCGCCCATTCATTCATTCATTCCTTTAAAACAAGTAATGAAAGGCTAAATCATCACCTAAAACTCAAACAGGACTATTTCTAGCTGCGGATTAATACATGCCTTCTGCTGCTAGTTATTATTCATGGCAGAGTGACAGCGTGTCTATTTTGAACCGACTCCAAATAAACTACAAACCCATTTTTGTCAGAACGAAGGAAGCAGTGCACCCAGTGCAACAATGAAGCTTGGCTGCACAGAGGAATGAGATTTATCAGGCTTTGATTACTTCAATGCTAGTTGTGTTTTCATAATAAATCACCGGATTCAGCACTTTGCTTGGCATCAGTGGATGCTGGTACAGAAAGTAGGGACGGGAATCGTATGCCTATTAATTCCTGAGAGTTATACACTCATGCGTCTATGCTACTGGAAACTTGCAACAAGAAAATGGTGGAGGGGAAACCTGGTGTCATTTCTCAAAGAACGATGACAAAGGTGCTAGTTGTAATATCTGTGAAATAATCATTTCAAATAAAGGGTGGACACAGGCTGAAACATCTTTCTACGAAACACGGGACTCAATTCCAGGAATGCATTTGACACTCGTGGCAGACACGAGTGCAACTGCAGCAGGTCCGTTACCGATCGTAAATATCCTACCTTATGAAACATTAGCATCATGACTAATAAAACTACATGAAAATGAATCCTGTACAAATGTTCTCTCATTTCATTCATTTAACGTGATGACAGACAGGCTAACCGGTTCTAAATTAAACAGCGATTAAACAATGGAGCTCTTGCACATGCGTGTGTGTGGAGGCCGATCTCAGACGGAAAATTTATCAGGAAACAAGAAAGGAGTCAAACTGATACAAGAATGTATAAAATCTTAGGATAAATGGCTAATGAGACAAAACAGTTTGGGTCATATTGTTCAAAACAATTAGCCGAAGGAGCGTCAAAATACTGGTGGACAGAAATCTGCAGGTGTACCAGGTGAAAACAAACAAGAAGAAACAGCAGAAACAAGCATTATGTCGTGAACTCATATAATATTTATTCACCTGTGTTCACTCTCTCTGCCACCACATTATACAAGGCCCAGGAGAGGACAGGGAACAGTGTCAGTGACCATAAGTTGCACCAAAGTTTATTGTCTGATACCAATGAAAGACCTGAAATTAAAAATATTTGTAGTATGAATAACTTGGAACAGGGCATTCACACCAGTGAGACCAGTATGAGAGCTGCTGACAATGACAAAGATCTGACATTAATATTTAATACAGCTTTGTCCTTTTATTCATGACATCCTTTGGTTACATATTTAGCATTTTCCGTGACCAGAGCATTTGATAAAGAAAGCATGAGAAGCTTTTTTTTTTTTTTTTTTACAGCTGGTGGCTGGAAAAAAATTTAAATTCTGCCATAGCAACAGGTTTGTTTATTGTTAGCATGTTGATTATGTCTGACTGCCCTGCAATATAAATAGAGACCTTGTTGGTCATGTTGAACTCAGTGTTAGAGAGTTCACACGCACATTATAGTTTATATCACACTGTATGGGCTACATATTTAGCTGCTGTACAGCCCTGATGTGTTCCCACTGTTTGGTTGGTTGATCATGTATAGATTAGGTGACCCTTTAACCTTTATTATTATTACATAATATAATAATATATAAAGATGTTGTACTTTCTGTTCTTTTGGATTTAGACCTGTTGTACCTGTTTCACTTTGACTCAGTCCACTTAAAACAACATTTAAGGAATAGAGCCCATGAATCATTGTGGTGTTGTTGTTGGCAGTGACAGTTGTTTTCTTCACAACAGTAAGTGACTCAAGCGTCAGGTGGAGCCTAAACCACAAACATAACTTTTTCACTACTTAATTGTCCACTTGTATCACAGGTAGACGAGGTTTGAGAAAGAAGTATGTGTCAAAACATTTATGAAGAATGAAATAATATAAAATCAATGAAGTACCAAAGCGTATTTGTATTTGATTGTCAAGCTGTCTGACATCTGCAAGGTTCAAACAAATGAACTATTCCACCCATATTTTCAGAGTGGGGGGAACTGCACATGTACGCACTTCTGAATGTATACGAAACATGCTTAGTGCCCTTTAGCAAAACAGAAAACATATTACTATCTCACATGAAAGGCTGCTCAGGCGTTTGGAGGATTCCTCCACTGCGAAGTCAGTCAATGTCAACATACCAAGTCATAACTCTCCTGATACATTCCCCTCATTTACACACAGGAATATGTTTTTCATAAAGAAAAGTGAGTGAGGGTTTTAGTGCCATTTAATGGTGTGGTTGCTGAGTGCAACCATCTCCACTCGCCCTCCCATTTCAAGAGCAAGGGACAAACTGTGGTGGCTGTGAAACCAGTGACAGCTAAATGAATGGACAGCGCATGAAACGTCAGCCACGTGATGACACACCTCGTGATTTATGTTCAGTGACAGCACAGGCAGTCCCCCATGTCCACACTGACGGTATAAAAAAAAATGGACAGTGTATCCATGACGTCATCTGTGGATCTGAGGCAGAATGAAGCCTGGTTGCTCAAACAACGGCACCCACCTGTCAATCAAAGCGTCCACGCTCTTAATCCTGCTTAAGCCTATATAATTTGAACAGGTGAGTTGTATAAAAATTCACCCTCAGTACAGTTGACATGAACGGGGAAATTAGCTATAGAGACCAAAACAGTTTTTTGTACCAGGCTGTAAACATGTTTATTTCTGCTGTGAAGTTGTGACATTTTAACATGGGGACTTATGGAGACTGACTCACTTCTGGAGCCAGCCTCAAGTGGGCGTTTGAGGAACTGCAGTTTTTAGCACTTCCACATTAGCATTTCTCAGTGGGTTGTCGCTTGTGCAAAACGCATGAAAAAACGTGAAACGCCCCGATCTAGAGCCACTCTTTGGTTTGTCCCTTCTTGTCTCCTGTAGAAAAATTGCAGCACAACATGCACTGTGAAAATGAACCTGCTGCATCCGTAGATATAAAAAATCTCATTCTAAGGTAACAGAAACTAATTTTATTTTAAGCTCCAAAAACTATAAAATACCATATTAACACATCATTTTTAGATACATTGTGTATGCAGCCGTGTTATGCCTGACTCAAAATGTCATGAGAAACATCATTTCAGAAGGTTCAGAAACATCCAATCACGTTTATGTCTCCTGTGTTAAAAGGGAATTTGCATAAAACTAACAATTTAACCAGACTGTACATTTACTCTGTAAATACACTCCATAAAACGGACTGCTTATAAAATACAGTCTGTGTAAAATGTAGGCATACATCTCGATATACATAACTCACTGTATCATTTTATTATTTTTCCGGCCTCTGAGTACGTTTTAAATCATGGCTGGACGTATGATTGAGCAAAGGCAAACTACCAAATTGACTGAAATTATACACTTACCGTCTTTTGAAGCATCCAGTATATCAAACACTGAAATAAACTCTCAAACCATATACTCCAGATTCCAGGGTTTGTGGTTTCAGAATATATCTTGGTGGCGATGTTTCCAAACAGTACCAAATGTACTTTCTGTTTCCATTTGGGTGAGCTTGGTGTATTAGCCCTGCAGTCTATATTCAGTGTTGTCAGATGTTCCTGTAGTAAAGGCATGTCTTTGAGAAAGTGCCAGGTTAAAGGACAGATTTAAACTCCTTGAAGTATAACGCCGCTTCTTTTATGTCTTTTTAAGGAGCTTTGTCGTGTCTGAGAAAATAACCCATCACGTCATTCAGATTATCAGCTTGGGTTTGGAGAAATATTTTATAACAGTGAGCCTGAATCACAAACTGAAGGTGTGGAGTTTGACAACATTGGAGGTCAGGTGGATGAAGGACCTAAGAAGATTGCATTGTGGGAGATGTAGGCTCCGGCTTTTTTGGAGTTTGGCACATTCTAGTCAGGATATCTCGTCCTCTGCTGCATTGACCTGCCAGAGAGAGTAACGCTTTACACATTTATGGTGACCATTTTCAGAAACATACTCTACAACAGATTGTTATAGATTCGCTTACACACAGCAGGAAATCAAGGAATAGACATTTGAAACGTGCGTAAGTTAAGTATTTTATTGTGAAAATCAAGTCTGCATTACTTTCCCTACATATGACACTTAAAGTACTCTCAGTCGCATCAGGTCCATTTAACTAATGCAGTCTGTTCTAATGTAGAGGTGATATTTAGCCGACCCTCACTGACAAAACATTAGAAACAGTATTTTATAACTTTAAAGAAAGCAGCATTTATTACATTGAATGTTTTGTTAGACTCCATGCATACAGTGTACATAATTAATAATAAATTAGTTACATTTATTGTGTTATTTGGCTGATCTGACGCTTTAATGTTCAATTATAGCAGGTGTTATCATTGCATGGTAATTAAGTCTAAGTGCAGATTAACCTGAAGAGACTGCGCAACATGAACTCACAGTAATCATGAAAATGAATGCAGACTTGATGGATATTGTTCATATATGTTACTTCTGACAAAACTTCACCAAATGAATAAATACAAAATACAAAGTAAATTAAAAAAATATATACACTGTTGCCCATAAAGTTTACCTGTTCTTATGAAATGATTGTGACTTGAATGTGATTTATTCTTGATAAAGTGTCAAAATCTTCTCAAAACTTTATTGATCAATCTCTTCCAAACATACAGTGAAAATTAAACCACAATTAACCTGATGTGTATAAATAGGAACAAAAAGAGGAATGTGTCTGAAAACAAATTTATTCCAACTTTGTGGGCAACGTATATAGTATATATGTATATAGTCAGATTTATATAACAAACACTGGCATGGTTTCAAACAGGTTAACTGTAATGCAAATAATATTGTACATGATTTATAGAAAATAAGATAAAACATGCAAATCAAGACTGCACCTAACAACAAATTAACAAATAGTTTTATTTCCTCTCTCCGCAGAGTCTTCGGCTTCTACAAGGGAATCCTGCCTCCGATCCTGGCAGAGACACCAAAGAGGGCGGTTAAGGTGAGAGAAGTGTTTTAATAAGAAACTGCAAAGCTTATCGCACCACGATCCGTGAAGTGCCATGCGAAAACACTCCAACCACAGTTGGCCTAACATGGTACACACATGTTGATTGAACGCATGTTGCCTTCCACCGTGGCTGCCTCCTCCTCAGCCACTCCTGTTTGTTCGGCTGCTGTACCAAATATTGACTTACAAGCATGTACAGCAAGCCTTCCAGTGAACCCCATCTTTTGATATGTGTTTGTAGGAAGGCTTAGCATCACTCGCTTCGCACTAATGTATAATGGGGTGATGGGGGCGGGGGTGGGCGGCACAGAGGGGGCCTGATGCCTGGCATGGAGCTGCCCTGTAATGAGATGCTGGAGACGAGGATGTGTGAACTTTAAAAATAAGCACTCACACTGAGAAGATGGGGTAATCGCTCACACAGCGAACAAAGCTGGCTGATGGTGAGAAATGTCTGGGACAAAGAATTAAAGCAAATTAAAGCTCCGATTAAAACGCCTCTGTTGGCATTTTGCCCTTTGCTCAGATAAACAAATCAGTGGACGTGTCTCCTTTTGAGAGTGTGCCTTCCACAGTTTGTCATCATGTGCGAGTTGAGGTGACACAATATTCCCCTGAGTTCCTCTTTCCTTGGTAGTGTTTTTAAAAGTGGGTGTGAATGTGTGAAGAGATGTCGGTTTATAAATACACCGCGGCTTTCTGACAGCTGGTTTATCCTGATCTTGCCCCTGCAGTTTTTCACCTTCGAGCAGTACAAGAAGTTGCTGAATTTGACCCCTTTGTCTCCCGGTGTGGTGAGTCTCACACACAGAAACACCTGAATACACTGTCTCACCTGTAAAATAAACAAACACACACACAGGACCAGGTATGAGTGTTACACCCAGTGTCAAAAATCAGTGATTCAGCTTACCAGCTCAATGCTGGTAAAACAAAGACAAATGCCAAGAATAATTTTCCCAGCCGAATGAATTGACGTTAATTTTCCTGTCAGTGCAGAGCTGCGAACGTGCGACTTTGATGACTGTTCCATGTACAAATTGACTCTCTGCTTGAGTAAATTTAGGATTTATTAAACGTTTAACGATTTGTCTCAGACCGCCAGGGTTAGCTAAGCACTTTTGTAGCCACGTAACGAAAAAAACGGTGCTTCTGCTATCAGTAGTCGCTCAGTTCAGTTCACTCAGAGTTGGCAAAAACTAAATTGACATAATGGCAGCTTCACTGCCTAAGGTCATCTCATGTTGGACAGGATTAGGCGCAAACGTCTCAAGTGGGATTAAGTGAAGAGAACCTGGAATAATAGTTTTGTCAGCCGTTAAGCACATATGAAAACATCTCGGATTACTAACACTTTCTAATCGAGTGTATCATACACCGACCGGCCACTTCTTTAGCTACACTTGCAATGTGATCCAAACAACTCTGACATAAATTAAACTTTTATGAAGCTAATTATGCTTTGGTTTTTGTCAACACTGTCGAGAGGTATTCATTAAACTATTATGTTTACTGTTGAGGTCGTAGTTAGCCGTGGTGTTAACCTGGACTGCATTATATTGAAAGGTGTTCCTAATATTTACATACACGAGAGGGCCATAATATAATAATAATGATAAGTTTGTTTAGTACAGCACGTTTCACAGGACAAGGCCACAAAGTGCTTCACAAGAGCACTAAAAATAAAGAATAAAGCATGAACAATAACAGAACACGAAGACAATATACAGCATTATAGAGTCGGCAAGAGAAAGGCCAGTCTGAATAAATACAACAACGCTACAACAGACACTGCACAGGAAGAGGCACTATTTCAAAGGCACAATCACCTTCAGTTTTTAGTCGTGTACGAGGGACAACCAGTAAGCCCTGGTCAAGATCTAAGTGACCCACTTGTGATGTAAAGGTGGAGCATATTAGAGATGTATTCTTGTGCCTCACAGTGCAGAGCTCTATATGTGAAAAGAAGAACCTTAAAATGAATCCGGTAACACTTTACTTGAAGGTATCGTCATAATAGTGACATGACACTGTCATAACTGTAACATGACACTTTTGTAATGACAAGTTGACAAATTTCTTTTAATGACAACAGTAGAACTGAATGACATTAATGACAGCAGTCAAACGTTTATGACATTGACATAACGTTTATGACACGTTCATGACAGTGTCATGTCACTATTATGACGATACCTTCAAGTAAAGTGTTACCATGAATCCTGAACTTGATTTGAAGCCAGTGAAGAAAAGTGTGAGTTGTCTCGCTGCATCATTGTGAATCAGTTGGAGACGGTACAGAGCTGCCTTCCTGAGGCAGGTGAAAAAGACAATTACAATAATCTAGGTAGGTTATGATATAAACATCCTTTTTCACCTCGCCTACAAAGTTGTCTCTGGTACTGCACCTACCTACTTGAACGCCCTCGTACATGCATATGCTACCTCACGACCGTCGCGCTCCTCCAATGAACGACGCCTGGCTCTGCCACCCGTTCGTTCAAGGCAATCCAAACTTTTCTCGTCTGTTGTTCCCTGTTGGTGGAACGCACTACCAGCTCTACCTTTAAAAAAACTCCTGAAGACCCAGCTCTTCAGAGAGTACCTTCTCTCCTAGCACTACACGACAAATCTACACCTTAAAGAATTGTCACTAGCACTTATTACTGCACTATCGCTTCTTATCGCACTATACCTTCATTGTTCCCTTTCTGTAAGTCGCTTTGGATAAAAGCGTCTGCTAAATGACTAAATGTAAATGTAAAGTTTGCCAGTTTTTCTCAGGTGGAAGAAACAAGAGCAGGTGAGTGATTTTATATCTTGTTTAAAATGCATAGCCTGATTTCTAGATTTCTAAGAGAGGACTTTACTGCTGGAGATGCTGTGATGAGGACCTCATCCATCCAGTCCTCAATGGCAGACAGACAACTCATCAAAACAGACACATACAGTTGAATATCATCAGCATAACACGATCGAAAATACATTTAAAATGTGCTCCTGTGCAACAACAGCACCACATATGACCTCAATAATAAATATAAAGTAGAACTATGACCTCTCTGACAGTGTCGACAAAAAGTTGTTGTATTGGCTCACATTGGATTGTACAGGTGTACCTAATGAAGTGGCCGGTCGGTGTAGACGGTCAGCAGTCTGTGAACCATCCGAAATTAACAACAACTGGGGCTCACATTGTGTAGTTTAATGAAAAATTAACCATACCTGTCCAACTAACTTGACATACTGATGAGTAAGATTATGATGTTAGATTGTAGTTGTAATAATTTGCATAATTACAAATGTAAATGTGATTTTGAATCAGCTTTTCTTACTTCTTTGACTTAGATTTAGAAATTAAACTCATGAAGCATGGTGTTTAAAGTCTGCTGTGCTGTGCTGTATTGTGTTGTATAGCTGGACCTCAGGGAGATCAGCTGATCCCAGTGGTACCAATGACCTCATGTTCCCGTCTGAACCTTCACTACACCAGCCTTATTACAACAGAGCATCAGAGGAAAAAGCTTGGTTTCTACCACTTTGTGTAAAGCCAGTGCAGCTGGCAGCGTATCAGAAGCCATTTTTTTATTACAGAGACACTGTATTGTTAAGATTTTAGTGGCTCCAAGTGTGATAAAAATATATTGTGATTAGCCTGGGCAGAAACCAAGTAGGACATTCAAATGTAATCATCTTAAAACATTACAAGCTCATACAAATATAGTTTTTACTGGCGGAGCTCAGTCCATACCATAACTGTTAGGACAGCTTTGCTTTGGATCTTTATTCCATGTCATTAGATTTGAAACAATAAGATTTAAACGCAGGATTAAAGCTGGGCAGACACTGTTTTTATTAAGCCTGTACATGGTGTCAACTCGAGCTACGCTCTTTCTGCATGGCCACCACCTGCGCCCTTCACACTCACGGCAACATTCACGACTTTGGGTGCTCACGCTGGGCGTAAGATTCGGTTTTGTTTATTCAAACGAGGTGACCCTGTCCTCAGCACTGCAGAAAGTCCGCTTTGCCTTGTGCAAGTCGACTGTGAATTAACTTTTTGACGGCAGCCATACAAGACCGTGAAACTGCTGAAACGTAGCCAACTAATATCTGACGTGCCAGAAATATAACCAGTCATCCATGTTGATATTTCAGGCGAGGTGTTGTGACGCCCCTCAAATTGCAAGCAACAAGCGATCCATCAAATATTCAGCACGATTCTAAAATTAGTCGACTCATTCTCGGTTACACTATCATCTACATCTACATCAGATGAACTGTGTAAACACTGCAGTCCTTTTCCTTGTAACAGCACTGTAATGAGGTGTGACTCCTATATCAATAAAGATGTGAACACCCTCTTAAAGTGGAAATGTGTCGCTTAATGTAAACCTCAAAGTCATTGTTACGTTTTAAACGCAGTGTGCTGGACCGAAGCCAAAAATAATGGCAAACATAACGCTGTTCTAATAAACAGACTCCACTGTGTGTTTGTTTGGCGGTTTTTAAGTCTGGAGACGGGTTACACCACAGGCCATGAATATACAAGTGGTTTCATCCTTCTCGACTAATCTGGTTTCTGTTATACGGAGTCAGACTTTTAAGCAAGACAGATTTGTGTTGCAGGGGCGCGGTCACCACACACCACCTATTCAGGTGGCAGCCAAGTGTCAGGCGTGATGGATGGCTTACCTGTAACCCCGGCACGATGCATATCCGCGCCTTGTTTTCACAGCCATTGGTGAAGAAATGTTTACCTGTCTCATCCATCATGCGTCTCCTCCTCCTCCCTCCGCCTCCTCCTCTATCTCTTCATCGTCCTCTTCCTCAAGTGCCTCCAACTCACCCCCCCCCCCCCCCCCCCCCCCAGAGGCCCTCACATATCAAGTACTGTAATCACGTCAGATCATTAGTGCGAGCGAATTACAGATTGGTTCTGAATGGCTCTCTCTCTCCCCCTATTCAGCATGGCACAGCTGAATGCCTTCATGCTGATTAATGAGGACACACACAGTAATAATACAAATAAGGAATTAAACCGTGGCTGGCTGGCTGTGTAAACATTGCGAGGCATGTCTGAGAGGATGGGTCCCGGGGCTCTGACAGCAGGATAAAGAGGCAGGAAGAGTAATGAGCTATAGACACGATCATGACATGTTCCCATTACGCTCCTCCGTGAGTACGCACACACACACAATTATATGCAGACAGCGGCGTATACACGTCAGGGATTTTCAGTCAGATTTTCTGATTTAGTTGAATTAAAGTAAAATCTCGAACAGCTCCTCTCCGTCCTCCTCTATCGTCTAACATTTTGTGAAATGATAACAGACATTTGTGTGTCTTCGACAGACGTGACAAAAAAAGACTCGCAGAACGGGTTTTCTGAAAATAAAGCTATGATTCAGCGTTAACCTCTTGACAAACTCACTCATTGTCTATGTTGGTTTTGTTTGCTCTGCTCTGTCTCTACCCAAATATTATCTCCACATTCTCGCGCCTTAAATCATGTCCATCTCCCCCCCCCCCCCTCCAGATATTCTGTGTAGCCGGGCTCGGCTCGGGCTTGACTGAAGCTGTTGTCGTCAATCCATTCGAAGTGGTGAAAGTCAGTCTGCAGGCCAACAGAGATTCCTTCAAAGAGGTTGATAAAAATAAAATACTGTCTTGACTCGTAAAATGTTGGTAATGTGCACTTCTCTCCAGTCAGTATTTGACATGTCCCTCTCTCCAATACAGCAACCCTCCTCATTCGCCCAAGCGAGACGCATTATTAAGTCAGACGGATTCGGACTGAAGGGCCTGAATAAGGGATTAACGTCAACACTGGGACGCCATGGAGTTTTCAACATGATCTACTTTGGCTTCTATTTCAATGTCAAGGATGCTATTCCCACCAACCCGGTAACGTGCCAATCAAAATCTATGATCGCACTTCGACCCTTCACTTCTGTTTTTGGTGTTTTTGATGACAAATGCAAGCCCAAGCCAAGTGGCCGGTGTTTGTAACCATGACTACGCCTAATTTTTTTTTTTGCTGCCTCCAGGCTATATGATACACACGTGTCCCGGGCCACCTCACCAGTGGGGAATTGCAAGTGTTTGACAGTATGATTAGTTAGCCCGCCTGCCATGGAAAGGGAGGAAGCAAAAATCAGAGAGGAGCTTGTAAGATCAGCCCCGCTAATACCTCGTCTGTTTGCTCCTCATAACATCCTCAAAGTTTCAGATTACACATCCGGCAGGGGCTGATGGCCCAAACAAAAGTTAATTTTGTTTAATGGAAACGTTACCATACGCCAGTTCCACATGTACAAACTGGGAGCATTAGATTAACTCCAATGAACTAATTGGAAGCAGACAACGATACTATTTTCAAGAGAAGGTTACAGTGGGAGCCCGAGCTCTGCTATATTTTCAACATTTTTCCAGTGACGCATGGTGTACAGAGAAACCAAGTGGTCATCCTCTGTGAATGATAATTATGTGGCTGGATGACCCAAATAGCTCTCTTCTCAGATTGTGGCCGTCGCTTTTTGGGAATGATCCGCGGTATGTACATTGATGGAATGATCTTGTTTGTGAGAGGCTAACGACGGCTATTGTTGAGGCAGAAAAGGATAAATATTGTGGGCTCCGACAGCTTACAGGGCTGAGCTGGTGGCGTTTCTCCAAGCCCTTTTTTTTTTGTCAGCAACATGAGCAACGAGCTTGCAACTCAGACATGTCCGTAGTCAAATTGAGCTGGCAGAAGCTCGGGCTTCTCTTCTATCGACATTTTCATACCGCAGGAGGAGGCAGATAGTACACTGCCATCACTCACAAGCGAATGTGTGAGGAGATGTTTGCTTAAGGCTGTTAGGAAGTGGGTTGATGGGTGTACTTAGGCCGCAGGTATGTTACCCCCTTCCCCACATCCCACTTGAAAAAAACAGAAGAAGTGGGATTAGCTGTTGATTTACCTCGGCTCTCAGGGTGTCCAGCCGCTTGAGAAAGGCCTGGACCAGCGAGGCTGCTGTCATTTGTAAAAATATCCCGGCCAATTAGCTGTCAGAGCTCTCTGAGTCTGGGCTTCTTTGGTACAGTAATACCCCTGTGCCGAGTCACAGCCCAATTACCCAAATTGTCCCCATATGCCTCCCCAGTCTGCCTGCATGCACCCTGTTTATAAATCCTCTGTCTTGGCTCCCCCAAAGAACATGTGCTTCTGTTCAGCCAATCAGAACGCTGCACCACAGTCAGGAAGCACTAATCTGCCCCCCGCTACCATAAAATGATCAGGGCTTTCATGCCAGCTTTGCAATCATATGCACAAGCCCCCTCATGCTCTCCTTCACTTTTTGTTCACATGTACACAAAGTCTCCACTTTTATTTTGTCAACACGACACAACTTTCTCTCCGGAGCTGTAGGATTTATGTTTTGTGCCATCAGTATTTAAAAACCTGGCGCCCACCCTAGAAATGTTTCCACTAAAATGAAGCACCTTTCTTCTTCTTCTTTTCCAGGACCCTACCCTGGAGTTCCTGAGGAAGTTCGCCATCGGCCTCACGTCTGGGACCATCTCCTCCTGCGTGAACATTCCCTTCGACGTGGCCAAGAGCCGCATCCAAGGCCCCCAGCCCGTGCCCGGAGAGATCAAGTACCGCACCTGCTTCCAGACCATGGCGCTGGTGTACCGGGAGGAGGGGTACGAACAAAAAAAATTTGAAGCGCTGTCATCGGCGCATCCAAGAATTAATAAGGCACTTTGTCTGCCTTGTAAGCGGTTGGTCGTTGGGTAACTGCCAAGCTGGCTGGCTATCAGAAAAGACAGTCATACCAGCTGCAGCTACAAGTTAGCAGGGTTTGATTGTGCGGTGCGAGTTTCTTAGACTAACTACGAGGGAAGTGCACGAACAGCTTGATGCAAAACTGCGATCTGATGAATGGAAACCAAACAGTGACGTTACATTCTGGGCTGTATTCCCCTCGTGTGTGATCATACATTTCTGCAGTCTGTCAGTTGTACAGTAAATGTTAACATATTTTCAAGCCTCAGAGAATGACAGCTCTAAATGGAAGCTTCAAGGAAAGATGTATGTTATGTTAGCAATTGCCCCAGGCTTTCCACTTTCCCCCATGCAGCTCCATGAGACAAGGGCCAGCGAGATGTTTGTAGTTAGTGGACACAGGAGCCTCGAGGGCTGCTGCAGGAACGGCTCTGAAAACCGCTGTCGTCGCAGGGGTGCGTGGAGGGGTGCCCCCTCCGCCACATCTAGTCCCCCTGCTCTAACACAACACAGTCCCAGCTAATTAGTGGTCCCTATGGGAGACGTCGTTAAGCAGACCCTAACGAGCCGCGCGGCGCTCCACGGGTCAATCTAATCAGACAGAGGGCCAGGGAGGAAGTGGGTCGAGCCTTATTAACGCCATCAGTGGCGGGGGCAGGGAGCGGGACAGGGAGCACGAGGCGGAGGCAGGCAGCCACCGATCACCTTGAATGCATTAAGGGGGCAGGTCCTCGCCTCTGCTGGCCGTTAGACCCAAACTATGTACCTGACGGGGTGAGAGACAGGCAGGCCAGCAGACAGACAGACAGACAGGCAGGTACACATAAAGTACATAAAGTCTTACATGGATGCTGTTTAACTGAAACTTTCTGATGTTTTGTATTTGTACATTATTAACATCCCTTTTTTTTCCTGTAGGTACTTGGCGCTGTACAAAGGGTTGGTGCCCAAGATAATGAGGCTCGGACCAGGTAACAATAAAAGTTCTTACGCTGATATTTAAACTGTCCCCATGATCACAAAATACCTGTTACAACACATGAAAAAGGTCCAATTTGAGCTAAATAAAGTTTTGTTAGGAGATTTTTTCGCATGAAATTCTCAAATTATTAATCTAGATGGAGCTTCCTTGATGTATTTCACACTAAATTCAACTTCTCTTGAGTGTTTCCAACGAAATAAGAGGGGAACAAGCGCTGCTTCCCTGTTTTGTACCATGACAATACCGTCAAATACATTTTCATTGTGTTTTTATGATATTTACACACTGTTTAAAAGGATTCATTGTGAGATAGAATTACTGTTTACTCCACTGTTCTTTCCTTATTTGCCCGATCATTTAATGTCCATCACAAATACACACCTGACCTCACATGACGCTAAAATTGACGTCCTGTTGGTTGTTTAGCTGCTCGTTCGCCAGCAGGAAAGTTCATTGACCGTGGCTGTCTCTTCTGTTGGCTTACAGGTGGAGCAGTGATGCTGCTGGTCTATGAATATGTGTCTGGATGGCTGCAGAAAAACTGGTAACAAAAAAAAAACAACAAAAATCAAAGAAGGGAAACCCACGAGAGTGCCTTATGGATCAGTATCAGACCAAATTAGATTTTTTTTTGTGTGTGTTTGTGTTTTTACCTGGACTACACAACACCGCTCAATCTGCACTACAACATATGTCAGGACGCAGCTCTCTGCAGGGAAAACTACAACTTCATCTACGTTAGTTTCTCAAGAATTAAAACCAGCTGCAGCATTTGAGAATTGACAAATACATCTCTAATAGAAAACAGGTTTTTAACAGTGGATCAGTAGATTTTTTTTTTTTTTTTTTTTTTTTAAAGGCCCAGAAAACCGATTTTCTCAATCAGCTTCTTACTCCGAACAATGGAGTCCTACAGGGAAACAATATTTTCTGCCAAATTTAGAACGGTTTTACTCATTTACCATGAGATTTATGTATTTTGTGCTTTTTTTCCCCCCCTTGCACTCTTGTCACTGGTTTAAAGTGGGCGTCACTCAGTTGGTGGACATACCTCCGTGCACCAATCAGAGTTTAACATGATTTGGATCCGAATCTTGATGACAGTTGGGAGTGTTGTTTTCTTATGTCGATCAAATCTGAGCAAACCGCACCTGCGAGGTCGCGATGAAGCAAATTTAAACACAGAGAGAATAATAATAAAGAATTTTGTAGCTCGTTTAGTCGTGAATACTTTAACATTTTTCAGGGGCTTTAAAGTTTGAAATGAAATAAACCACAGAGAATGGAGTGAAGCCATGTTTACGTAATAATCTACACCCGCTACAGAGCGCTCAGGCTGCACGGTACATGTTATATGACAGAACAAACACATGCTGAGTTCAGATGAGTCTAAACCAACCAACTGACTCGATCAAACATCACTCGTATCTTGATGTAAACTGCTCGTTAAGGAGCTGCCTGTGAAGTAGGAGTAACGCACACGTGTCTATACGCACAAATCTATACTTGTTTGTATGTGCTTCGAATATATGATCGCAAATATATGCTGTGATCTCACCGATAGTCCTGCGCCTTACTGTACATCTCAAATAAACCAGCTGCAATAGAGCCTGTTACTGTGTATACAAAATTCTTATACACTGACACTTTTTAAAACTTTTTTGCATGACTGATTTTTATGTACCTTCTTTTAAATTGGACTATGATTAAAAAATGTCATGTTTCAAGCTTTTATTGTTTAAATAATTGTGTTAATTTGACTTTTTCTATCACAATTTTTAAACATTAGCATTTGTAGAAAGTCACTCATGTGTTGGGAACAAATAAAAAGGGCTAAAATTAAACTCTCACTTGGTTCTTCACTCTGTTAGTATGTGTGTGTGTGTGTGTTGGTGTTGGGTTTAAGCACTTGTGTGTCCTGTAACTGTAAGTTTGTGTTGTTGCATGTTTGTCTTCCCTGGAAGCGCTTCAGTTTGGCGTTGATATAAGCATATCGCTTTCCCTCCGTTTACCACTTCTTCCCCCTTCTCCTCGTCTTTCCTCCATCAGAGCGCTTTGTTGTTTGAGAACCTGACAACCGTAGAACGCCGTATTAGCCAACCGATCGTCAGTCTTTTTCTCTCGCTCGGTGGCAGGACGGGGAGGAGGAGGAGGTGGAGGTGGAGGAGGAGGACGAGGAGGAGGAGGAGGGGGGAGTGAGCGCCTGAGTGTAGAGTGCAAGCTAAAACAACAAGCTCAAGAAATGCAAATGGGGGGGGTGGTGGTGGTGGTTACCACACACATTCTCTCCCTCTGCCAGTCTATCTCCTACACAAATATGCACACTCACACACATGCAAACACACACACACACACACACCTGTTTCACAGCCTTAAGGGTAGTGGCTGCTCACTAAGATACTTATCTTAACCTCATCTGGTAGTAGCTTATACCGAGCCACGTTGGCATTTGACAGTCGTCATTAATGTGGGAGTCTCTCTCTCTGCCAAAATGGAACGGCTCCTGGTTTTTTGCCCCGGGGGGGGGGCTGTGGTGATAGACTAACAACTGCGGCTTGCAGACTGATGGAATTGTAAGCGCTTAACCTGTCCTTTTCTGTAATGGAGTGCTGAATGCATTTGTTTGTTTCAGGCTTGACAGCTTGTAACATGTGCGCTGTGTATTGCTGGTAGCTAAGCAACAGAGCCACCCTTCACCTGAATTCCCCAACACACCGCACCGACCATAAATCTTCAGCGGCAAAGTCGTCCCCCCTCCCTTTCTCCCTTGTTTTCTCGTACGTGTGTTCCTCATCCTCCTCACCTGTAACATTTCAATTCCAGTGGCTCCACTTTGACAAGCCTGCAATTAGGACATGGCTTTACCTGTCTGTCCCAATGCAGCAGACACGGTTAATGACTAAAATAGATGAAAATAAGAAGAAAAAAAGTCTGTCCGAACACGGGAAGCACGGGCGTACATACCAAAGACACGGAACCAGACGTGTTGTGATTTTCCGAGCACGCTTGATTTTTCTTCTTCTTTTTTAAAGAGGTTTTACTCACCTGTCTGCTCAGTGTTGCTGTTTTAAGGGCGTTAAGAAAACACTCTGGCTGTTGTCAGCCTCCTTTTAGAAAATGTTCATTGAGCAGGAACACGCATGAAGTACTGTATTCACCCCCGGTGTTGCATACTCTGCTCTGTGTTACTCTGCAAATGGCTGTCTTGTTTCTGATTGCATGTGGAGAAGTAAAGATAACCATATGACACTGAAGTCAGACTCAGCATCATTAATTATAAACACGTGTCTGCCCCTATTTTTAAAACCACGCCTTTCAGACCCTCGCCTTTGTAAAGCTGACCAACATTAGACTACAAGAGCGTGGATTATTAGACTTTCGAGAAGCTATTCCTCCTGTCTAGAAAACACACTGTTCCTATTTTTTAAATACTGGTGTCAATTAAGACGACCACATTTTAATTTTGTTGCATGAGTCAGAGGAGACTAACAAGACTGCGCTCCGTTCATGTAGCTATAGTTGAAAGGAAAAGTTGTTTGGTCTTGTTGTTTGTAGGCTGAGGTAAAAAAACAGAGCATGTAACGACTTTTTCATGCCACTCGCAGAGTTCACCATCATTTACTGTACGTGATGGATGGTGCAGGCGAAACAAAAAAAAAATAAAGGGGGCCGTGAGGGCTGGCTGGTACAGCAAGTGTATGATCATCACGTCCCTGTGATGTGGTTCACATACGGTCAAAGAAACACTACGATCCCTGAGCAACGGTCCGTGACCACTGGATGCGGGGAAGAGTGCTTTCCAAGTCAAATCAGTCCCTGCATGGGGAGGACTGTTGACACTGTCACACGGAGGGACTGTTTATGCTGTAACACAGGAGGAATGGAAACACGGTGCCATAATTAAGCCTAACCATCCTCCCTCTGAACCACTCAGCTGCAGGTAATGCTATGTAAAAGAGCAGGTGAGACATTTTTTATCAAAGTTATTAATCTAGAAAGTCCATGCCAGAGCCCAGTTTGCTTAAATCTCTGGTTTCCACTGCAGGGCTAGACGGGACTTGCCAGACACACTCAGAATTTATTACGCTACTACTTTCCCCCCTGAAAACTTTCAGAAAGTATTTTTGCATCATTTTGCAAACATGTCATTTGTCAAGCGGGCTGTGCGTTTTTCTTTTGTAATGAACATGTTGAGTTGGCCCTGACAAGCCCTATTTGGCCCTTTTGTGGCTGCTGAAGGTTCGAGTTTGGGTCAGATGTCTGATGACCTTGGAAACCGCAGGCCAATGAGCCTATTTGTGTCTCTCTCTCTCTCTCTCTCTCTCTGTCTCTCTCTCTCTCTCTCTCTCTCTCACTCTCAGTGTGCATGGACTCCACCTCACCACCTCACCCGGGGAGTCTGGGAGTCCCCTCCACCCCCAGCCTCCTCCGGCACTCACATCTCAAATTTTAATGCAACAGTGATGCTCTAATTTACTGTGTCGTACACACGCTTAGAGCCAACTGAAAAAAATCTTTATGACTTAGATGAGTTTAAAAGTGTTGGAAATTGTAATACATGATGTTAGACTTTCACTAATATTTACATGTAGTACAGTGGGAGTCATATAACTTCCCTATGAAATATAAGAATAAACACTGACATTAAAAAAATACTTAATTTTACATAAAATATGACTTTAGATGCTCGATTTATGTGAGAAAATTGTGCAAAATATCATTTTATATCCAAACAACTAATACCTAAATCTAATTTAATTTCTTTAACCCGCGTATTCCTCTGTCTTTGAGCTAATATTAATGTTTATGAATCTATAAAAGGCCGTCTGAAGTGTAATGAGGTGAGGTTATTTTTAATGACCAAAAGATTTAAAAAGAATTGCTTTACGTGGTGACAAACATGTGTGCGTGCTCAAAGCATTTCTGATGAACTTTCCCAGTGAGCCGTGACGCTCGGTAATAGAAAATACAGGCCTTGTGTGAGCACGCACATGTTTTTCTTTTTTTTTTTTTTATGGAAAGCAGTTTCCTGCTCATGTAAAACAAACGACAATACCTTGAATTTAACATAGCTGCGTTACAAGAGAGGGAAGATAAAGATTTTATATTATTCTAAGAATAAAAACTGCAGATGATCCCCCCCCCCCAAAACAACCGGAAAACTCCAATAACAGCCAAACAATTTAATGAGATACATTCAATTTCATTGTGCAACATTTGTCAATTGTTAATGTTCTAGACTGCAACATAAGACCAATGCCAATTTTGTCTAAACATGCGTGGAGATTCCCATGCTGTCTGTAAGGCTAATTGCACTTCATTCAACGTACCTTAAATCTAATAAATAAACTTCTCTGTGGAGCTCTCGCGTAGGCTACTTTTTTTTTTTTTTTTAGAGAAGTGGGGAAAACAATGCTCCATAAAACAGTTGCTTTTATCAAAACATGAACAACAACACAAAATAAAAGCATACAAACATATAAAAAACAGGAGCAAATTAATAAGAACCCTGAAACACTAATGCAAAGTTGTTTTCCCTCTTCTTTGATTGCTTATTCATGAAGTTATACATTACCCCGTTCTTGCCCAAAGACATTTGCAGAAGTGTGCAGTAAAGAATCTGAGAGGAATTGT
The DNA here is from genome assembly GCA_033000465.1 of Sciaenops ocellatus. NCBI lineage: Eukaryota > Metazoa > Chordata > Actinopteri > Sciaenidae > Sciaenops > Sciaenops ocellatus. Next base: position 6,337,381 of record CP136878.1, on the reverse strand, counting down.
GTTGATGGATGGAGTAGCAGTCATAACATCAGTCCTTCAGTACACCTATCCTGCAAGTTCTTTCAGACAACGAGTTTGTAGTAAAAAAAATGGACAGATAGTTTATTCCTCGCGTGTCTTTGGTGTGACTGTGTGAGGAGCTGGGAGGTGGAGAGGGGGAGCACAAATATTGGTCCTGCGGCCGAGTCCTTCATAGAAAAAGGAGGCAGTGGGAATGAAATGAAGCCACAGGGGACAGACTTGGTGTCTGCTGTCCTCACTGTCTCTCCCACCCCTCCCACCCTCCCACGAATCAGTCTCGCGGAGCTGACTTCACAGCGCCGAGGCGGTGACCGGGTGGATGGCGTCGCGGCTGGCTGTCATGCTCTTGAAGGCCAGAGGGGTGGCAATGTCACAGCTGTGGGGAGATAGAGCACTGCCACTGGCCGGCTGCCACGTGGGTCCGGTCACATAGGCCGAGGTGGTGGCGCTGTACCCCATGTAGGGTGACACTTGGGTGGGAGGGTGGTAGGGAGGGATGCTGGGCGCTGTGACATAGCTGTTCACTGTGGGCAATCCACTCGGCGTCTGGGAACAAAAGAGACGAGAGAAGAGAGGATGTTAGAAGTGTAGAGATCGCGTTTTTTATTCGCCACAGAAATATTCTTAAATCTAGTCACTCGACAGACAGATTGAGAAGCGAGTCTCCCATTTTTAGCTACATTATTTGGTGACGTGACCCCCGACCCAGGTAGACACACACAAGCAGCTGAGCTCTAATGGAAACAATCTGAGGCAGGCTGCAGAGAAAGAAAGAAAGTGAAAGGCGAAGTGATGTTGGTTGAATTATAAACAGCAGAAACTTAAATTCTAACTTCACAGCCACCACATAAAAAACCCATTTTCCCAATTTTAAAGAAAGTATGGATGATCAATTATGCGCTCTCATGCCCCTGGAACATATTAAACATGTATTAAAACCATACATGCATGATTGCCCGTCTGTGTCAAGCCCATGACTTGTTTTCTACCCTGAAGTGGACGTTTCTCCGCCGCGGCGTTAATATACCGCGTCAGACGATGGGAGACAGGGTTGGTTGGGTGGTTGTTGGGGGGGGCGCGCCACAAAACAGATGTCATGAGAGATTGAGAGTGAAAGGGCAGGAAGAGGGGAAATATGATAGAGAATGAGGCGTGCATATAGGGTTCGAAGCATGAATGGGCTTTGCTTTTCTGGCGCGGCGACAGGACTTAACTTGAGGAATTCACCAAAGCATTTCAACAGGGAGGCCGAATTTCTGTTCCTGGGTGGTCTGCGACTACTGAGAATTATTTCTTTTAAAAAATTTCAGTTGCTTTGACTTCTTTTCATTGACTGGCGGAGTCACTGGCTATTTCTTTTAAAAACAGATATGAAAAATTACACCCCAAACTGACATTTTGTGGTGATTATAAAACATAACCCTGCGTACGCGCACACACACACACACACACACACACACACTTTGTGGGTGTCTGTTGGGTGACTGTGGGTGTTTGTCTGTGTTTGTGGGTGTCTGTGTGTCTTCACTCGGTTCAACAACACTTGAAGCAAATGTCACAAATATGCACGCCGGCTCAGAGCTACTTCTTAAAATGATGTTTTCTCATTTAATTCAACTAAACATTTTCCCAAAGATTACATGCATCCTGCACTAACGACTACCGTACACACACACACACACACACGTACACAGTGCATGCTGCACACACAAATACAGCACATATACACAATAATGAGAAACCTCTTTTGGTATAATGCAATCCGCTGCGAGAACACCACCGACATGAGCCCAGAGCTGAATCAACACTCCTGACACAAAGTCAACAAAATTCAAGGAGTGTGTTCTATCAGATTGCATCATTTGTTTAGGTGACTGGGTTAGGGTAACTGTTATTTTGTCCACCCCTGCTCCACCACCCATCATCTAACTAACTATAAAACAAGCCTGTATAGATATGTACGTCTTAGAATTTATGTTTTATATTTTAAATCTGTAGAAATGACAGTGTACATGACAAAATTTAAATATTTTTAAGGTTAATTTTAAAGTTTATTTTCTCTGCTTTCATATAAAAGAACAAACTTATATTTTTAATCGTAATTAGTGTTTTTAAGTCCTTTTTTGATCAAGTTTTCTAAAGCACAAGTAAAACTGTAATAATTAATAATAAAAATCATTGACGTCATTCATCCAAATAATTACAAGTCAAACGGATTCACTTGGTCACGCTCTGATCCCTTTGTTTGTATTTCAAATAAATCATTAAAACGCGCCAAATATTTAAAAGAACATTAATCCAACGCCACAGAAACGTTCACAGAATATTATATTTAACTCAAAAAGGTGAGTTTTACTTCATGCACGTGAACGCAATCAGCTCCGAACCGCCGCGCGCACTGAGCACAAGACTTAAATCTACTTTAATGATGCTTCTTCATCTTCTTCTTCATCATCTTCTTCTCCTTCTTCTTCTTCTTCATCATCTTCTTCTCCTTCTTCTTCTTCTCCTTCTTCTTCTTCTTCTCCTTCTTCTTCTTCTTCTTCCAGTGAAAATCCTGGGAGTCCCTTGGGTGCATCTGCCCTCTTAACAGCGCCTATAAGGCCACATGTTACTAACCGCAGCCTCTGGCCTTGTACACAAACGACTCATATTTGACTAAAATTAGACCTTTTAGAAGTCTTCATCTGAATTAACGTCGCACTGACAGTCAAACGTGGAGGATATATTTAAATATAAAAAATAAAGGCCTTTAGCTTGTGAGAAAAATAATGTGGAGGGGAAAAAAAACATGACATGAAGAAAGATGGACTGTGGTTTGAAATCTTCGGGGTCTTTGAGCCGTTTCCACACGCTCCTCTGCGTGACATGTGCGTGTTTTTTTTTTTTTTTTTACTGCGTCTGTCACAAACACAAACACTGATCTATTTAACATCAGCAGACTGCAGTAGCTGCCCTGTTTCAAGTCTGAGTGACAAAGGCACGGTTAATCCTGCATCGTTTGGTGGAACACTGCAGCGCTTCACCATTCTTTGTTTTTCATGCAATAAACTGTAATTTATGGAGTTGTTATTTTCTACATTTTAATGGCTCACTTCTGTTTTTTTTTTCTTTTGTGTGTGTGTGTGTGAGTGTGTGTGTGTGTGTGTAAGCGCTCAGACAGACAGTGAGTGTGTCCTCATGTCACTGCGCCGGCGCTGATTCTTCTGCGTAAATACGCGTGGAAAATGGCACAAAAAAATAAATTACGCGGCGTGAAATTGTTTTTTGTTTCGGTTTGTGACTAAAAATATCAAAATAAGATAAAAGAAGCACGCATGCGCGCACGCAACATCATAATCCATCGTAAATAAACACCTGGAAAAATGTATATACATTTATTACAAATAAGTTTTGAGCAGAAAAGCAGAAAAATATTCAATTTAAATTGATTTAAGAGCCATCGTGTATTATATATTTTTAATTCATTGGGTACGACTTGTGCGTAAAGCGACTTAAAAAAAATTGAAATATTTGTATGAAACGTGTGAAAATTCGGCGTCCATTAACGCATTCATCTAAACCCTGACTTATTTTGGATACGTGGATACGATGGATACCTCTTTCACAAAAGCCGAATTAATGTGCCGAAAGTTGCACGACAGTAGATAAAATATCAGCCCTGTGAGCTGCTGTATTTTTACGCAGTAAACCTGAATAAGACAAATTATCAAAGTTCAGTGTCTGAGCTCAAACCCTGCATGGACTAGAGCATTAAACAAAGCCATTAAACCTCTATACAGGCCCGAGCTAGAATCATTCACCAGGAAACCGAAAATAGACTCTCTCTCTCTCTCTCTCTCTCTCTCTCTCTCTCTCTATATATATATATATATATATATATATATATATATATATATATATATATATATATATGAGCATATTTTTATGGCTGCAGCCAGTTTTCTGAGTGTTAAGCACGCTACAATTAATTTCTAAAGCTCGACATACCAATGCAGGAAAACAAGAATCAAGAGAATAACCAGGCTATCCAAAACTCTTTGACCTAGTGATTCTTAAATCATTCACACTCTGATGATTCATAAAAACACTGACCATGCAGCAGGGCCTACAGGAAGTGCACCATATAAAACCAGAATAAAAAAAATAATAAGATATTATTATAAAAAAATATAATAAAAAAAGCACCATTACCAGCTAGCCAACAGATGGAGCACATTAATGCTGTGAAAGGGAAATGTCCAAGCCACATAATTATTAAAATATTATAAAATAATACTTCAGTTGGATTAATAGTCTGATTGTCAGAAGTTTGGAGAGACTCTTTCACACTAATGTTGCATTTTATCTTACAGAAAAATGAGAGGTGTTCCATTTTTTTTTTTTTTACCTGTGTGTATTTTGCTTCAGGTTCTAAATGCGGTTTATCCATGCCATTGACTAGTGGAGAGCTTGCTGGTGGGAAATTAGTCCTGTTTATAGCGCTCCATTCTTCTAGTTTGGCGCTGGAAAAGGATGGACTGTCACTAACTGGGGGGGCAAAAGAGAAAAGAGAGAAGAGAAGAGAGGAAAGTCAGAGAGGAGATTTTAAGATTATGGGAAAAGACACGCACAGGCCCGCTTCTTCTCATGCAGCCATCAGGCGCAGCTCAATAAATCCTCAGCCCATATTTTTTTTTGCACTAAAAGCTCCATTATTTATCATTTTTACGCACAGGTTATAGCTCATAGATCAACGAGCTTCCGTGCGCGGAACGTTTTTCTAAACCGTTTCTATTGTTGGTGAGTCAAAACAGAAAATATCAGATTTAGTATTTCAAACAAAAACGTGCACAATCTGATCCAGGGACAGTTTTTCTTTCTGAATTATCTCCTTTGAAAATAAATAAAACATAAATTTGGGATTTTTTTTCTTCAAGCGTTCATCAGTCAACTATTTTCTCCCGACTAAAAACTCTGAACGCTGCAAGAAAAAAAAGAACGTGTTTGGACTGAAATGTGTATTTGTAGATCAGATTGAGGCTCATGTTTGGAGATGTGCAACAGTAGATACAGAGAGAGGGGGAGAGAGAGGGAGAGGGGCGACTCTCTGGTGGGTCAAGAGACGTTTTAACCCAGCAAAACGTCTTCCTGTCGGGGGACAAATTAGATTTACTCTCACCGTCTCCCTCCTTTTGTGACTGATGGATATTACATTATACTCAGCTCCCAACGTTTACACTGAGAAGAGCCAGAGCCCACCGACGGTTTAACTCGATAAAGAACTTTTTTTTTTTAATTTAAAGTTCTCCTTTTGTATATGTTAAAATACTTTTGATGTGATTCGTAGCCTGTAGGCCTACATTTAAGCCGGCGTGTGTGTGTGTGTATGAGAGAGTGTGTGTGTGCCCGCTTGCGCGCTAAATTAAAGCAAAACCATTAATAGTTTATGCAAATTAAATCCTGATTTTTAATAATTACCTGCCATTTTTTCTATAAACTCCAAATATTTTTCTTTTTAAATAAGCACTTTGGTGCAAAATGAGCTCTCACCTCAAATAAATGTTCTGCAAATCTTTGCCACAAACATCTGCTAATAATTTCCAAATGAATAAATTGTTTGTTAAAGAAGCCTTTCAAAACATATGTGTGATTTTCTCGCGTCGCTTTTTCTGCGCTTTAAATCGTTTTTACGCACGGCGGTGGGAAAGTGGCGAGAGACAGAGAGACAGAGAGGGGAGGCCGGGGCGTGTTTCTGCATGGCAGCCATGAATCCTGACAGCAGCCTCGCATTGGACTGACAGCACTTCCCCTCCTGCCACTGGAAAACAAGCTCTCAGAAAATCCCTTTCACAACACCGAGCCGACCATTAACACTGATTTATGCCGGATCCTGTTTCACTGTTTCCAAAACAGTTGTGGTCTCGTTGAGTCCGAGCCAAGCTTATCTGGGCCCTACCTGCATGTGACACACACACACATATAAATATATATAAGGACAAACACATGCAGCAGAAACACATCTTAATGTGAGCTGCTTGTTGTGTTGTTTTTCTTAAATGTCTGAATCACAGTTTAAAAACCTGCACAAAATGTCTGGCTCCAGAGTCATGGCAAACATTCAGCACACCTCATTTTGATGCACTTCATCTCACCGCCGTTTTCCCCTCTGCTGTCCCTCTAATATTCCACATCCGCCTCTTAATTATTACTGCAAGCCGGACCATCTGTTTCTGAACTAACCTGCCTTCCCTTTTCAAATCAATATCAGCAGGCAGGTCAAATGGCATTTAAGCTCTCTCTCTCTCCCTCTATAGAGGCCTGTGAGCTTATAACGTTCCTATAGTTACTTTCTTAGGCCTGTAAAAAATAATTAGAGTAACTCAAAGAGGGTAATGAATCCACTTTCTCTGTCAAACACACACACATTCTCACTCTTGCGCGCAAAACCCCTTCAAAAGTTGTTTAAATAGTAGTGCAATAAACAAATGCAACCACCCTCCATGCAGCCATGCTTACTTTGTTGCTCTGTAATAGACCGTATCCCCAGAATATCTGTTACAGAGTGCGAGGAAGGCCATATCCTGTGCATGGCCATGTGTCCGGGAAGGGTGGGCATGCCAGGGGGAGTGGGCACTTTGGACGTCGGGTATGAGTATAAGTGGTTGTAGGGTAACGATGGTTGTGGCGGTGGGTGAGGCGCCTGCTTGCCCGACTCATACTGGCTCTGCTGGGACAGATTCCCGATCTTGTTGCGCAGGATCCGACTGATGGAGCTGACGGAGGGCAGATTGAATTTGTCACAAACCCCGTCGGCGAGTAGCCTGTCCCGGATCTCCCAGGCAAAAATCCCCGGGTCTCTCTGCTTGTATGTCCGTATGTGTTTGACCACGGTGGGTGTGGTGACCCTCGGCTTGCTGCCTCCGATAGCCCCCGGGAGGATGGAGCCGGTCTCGTTGTAGCGGGCCAGGATCTTGCTCACGCAGCCGTGAGAGACGCGCAGCTGCCTGCTGATGTCACAGGGTCGAATCCCGAGTTGGGCCAGCTCAACTATCCGGAGCCGGATGGCGTTGGGGAGCGGCCTGCCGTTCACGAAAACACCGCCGAGTTGGTTCACCTCACCGAAGGCTGGCTCTGGTGTCAAAAACAAACACACAAAACGGCAGAACAATGAGACATCGATTAGCTAATCAAACCAAGGCCCATCAGAGAGCTTTAACCCGGGTTAAATCACGCACACATGAGGCCTGATATTACTTACCAAATGCGTAAATGTGCACAATGAAATATGGGAAAGATCAGAAGTTAAAGTGTGTTTTGAATCCACTTATTCCAAGTTTTTGTCATTTATGGGAGCATTGTGTAACCAAAAGTCTCCCACGTGGTTTAAAATCATCATTACGCTTCAAGTGTGCACACTAAAATACCAGTTTACGATTAAAGCTCTGAACAGTGTTTGGCTGAAAAGTATCAACCAACAGCTGAATGATACCAGTCGTGCAGGCAGGCTAAACTTCACGCGGATGTCCAGCGCCCAGTGCCAAAACTCACGCTTAACTGACACATGGAATAACTCCGCGCGCTGTTTTTTTTTTTTTTTTTAATTCTTCCTCCGCTGGATCAACAAACCCGACAAAAACATCACACAGACAACATGTTGCTATGTTTGTCTCCCCTACCTTTGACGTTTGGACCTCTCGCTGCATCCCCCTGACAAAAAAAAAAAAAAAAAAAAGAATAGACCTCGCTCCAACACTGAACAACTCACCCATCGTGTTAAAGCCGCAAATGAAGAATACGGTGTCCGGTTCGTGCCTCCTACGTGGATCCTGCTCCGCGTCCAGCGTGTCCACTGTCCAAAACCGCGTCCAAGAAAATCTTCTTGTGCGATAAGGAACAAGAGGGACAAAATTCTCGATCTGTTTCCTGACGGCGCTAGAGACAGGCTTACATTTCAATCTGTTGAAATCAGGAGGTTGGACTTCCAACGCTTCTAACCCGCCGATTGGCTCCACTCTCCAATAGACTTCGGAGATTGTTGCCTAGCCGTGTTGCTATTGGTCCAAAAAAGTTTGACATGACAAGTCCACAGAGATCTCCCTCCTCTCCTCTCCTCCACCTCCTCCTCACCCCTCCTCACCCCAATCCTCCTCCTCGTCCTGCTCTCTCCCATCTGAAAGCAAAGCTGGAGATGTGCCACCATGAATGTTATTGAGACAGATAGTGAGTATGATGCTGTATCGAGATTTTGGATCACATCAGTTCAACAGTGAAATAAAAAAGATGCGTAAAAAGTTCCCAAACAATCACCTGAAGTAAATCTTTTCATGAAAACTTAATTTTTTATTTATTATTAACCTCCCTGAAATTTTTTATTAATTTAACATTTTATTTTAGTTAATTATAACAAATCTTTAAACGTTCAAGCAACAACAATAAAAAAACAAAAGTTGAGGTTGTGTTCAGGTGGAAAACCTGAGTCTGTGTGGCTTCACCCTCCAGTGAAGCAGCCTTCATCTCAACCTTTTAAATGGCACCATTAAGGAAATGGGAGGAAATGAATGATTGGTTTAGAGTAATGTAATTGGCTGAGTGATGTTTGTAAATTGTGTCTCAGTGCGCGTGAGGATTATCACACTTTTTTTAAATATATTTTTTTCACCTCCTTTGTCATCCATGTGTTTACTCTGCTTTACGCATCAAACATCGACTCCTGCACTTTGTAAAAAAAAAAAAAAAACACACACCAAAAAAATAAAAATCCCTTCACGTGGATGATGTTTGTCTGAAAATGAGACACGTTTTAACATTTTTTGGAAAGAATCTGCCCGCTCGTGCAGTTTGACAATAAACCTCCTGTGCCAAATTTAAATTAAATTTTATGATTTATTTAGACGTGTGTGAGTGTGAGTGTGTGTGTGTGTGTGTGTGTGTGTGTGTGTGTGTGTAAGTAACAAACATTACACTTTAATGTTTAATAGTTTTAACTCAATAATATTCAGACTTTAAGTCCATTTGATGCGCATTAAGGCTCTGCACCGGACAGGCCAAATGTTGCCCTTTTTTTGTGCCAATTACGCACAGCAAGCTTTGACGCATACAGAGCTCTTATATGATAAAGAAATTACCTTTTTTTATGTCTTAACCTTTACATAATTAGCTCCCAGACTCAAAGCTCGCAGGCTAATATCTTATAAAAGGATTATTTCTAACTTTACTACCTCTGCATTACAGTTCAGTCGCTGTCCAGAAAGCCCACTTGCAAAGGCAATAAGAAAGATTTGTTGCTTCCCGACACGAGAAACAAACACACGCCATAACTTTGCGCCTTTCACTTCTCTCCTCGTTTTGACACATGCTTTAAAAAAAAGAAAAAAAGAAAAGGCCACGGCGCATGACTGACCTTCATCTCTGTGCAACCTAAAAGGGATCAACGTGCATGTAAACATCAAACGGAGGCTCCTGTACAGACGTGCAATTAGGAATATTGTTGGAAAAAAAAGAGAGAAAAGCTGTGCTGACATTAAACACCGAAGCGTCTGCGAGGGGCCGAAATATACACAAACTATTGCTCAGTATTTGTTTGAGCACGTACAGATCTGTGGGCTGCATGCACACTGAGCAGGAATGTGCTGCAATACTTGGATTTTTGTTTTGTTTTTTTAATATTTGTTTAATTTTCCCACCTTTTCATGGTGCCACAAATCTCTACAGCTGTGCGCTCCAACACCAACACAAGCCTCTAAAGGAGGCGCACATGAACTCTTATCTGGAGATACATTCTGCGTTATTTACCTTAAAACGACCGACATGGGGCTCTTAGTTTACTCTTTTTTTTTTATTTTATTTTTTACATTTTAACACTCTCCCTTCCCAACCTGCCCACCCTGCTCAGATCCCAGGCCACTGATGCGTCAAGGATAATGTTTACCGTGGTGGTGGTGGTGGAGGTGGGGAAACGTGCTCAACTTGTTCCCACTGAGGTTCCTCCGGTGGCTGAAATAACAAAAGGTCAGTGTTGAAGGGATCAAAGGTCTCTGCAGGACTGCTCCATCGTCAGCATCTCAATTTTTTTTTTTAAATTATTTATATATGACAGATGTCTAACTGAGGATGCGCCACGCTGCGGCCACGTCACGACGCTTTTATGACGCGTTTGTCTGATTAATGACATGACACAACAACTGGGAAATATTAAGGCGAAATTGCAGGTTGGAATAAATAATTAGCTGATTATCTAAAGCTTTGTTTGAAGACTAATTGCACAATTATTATTATTATTATTATTATTATTATTATTATTATTATTATTATTGTGCGCATGTCCGTGGTTCTTAATAATGATATCCAGACTCTACATGTCACATGTCTGCGCAGCTCACAAGCCCAAATTCGTCCACGTCGGATTGAATTGTGTCAAAGTGTCCGTGAACGCAACGCATCACTTGTCAGACAAATTGTATAACGATGGACTCAAAGCTTCGCCTGTCCGCTCTCTGCAGGAGACAGACCGACGCGTTCCCCGCACCGTCTCACACTGTTTCCCCGCATTTGGCAGCAGATTTCTCCTCCTCTCTTTTTCTCTCTATACACACACACACACACACATATATATATATATATATATATATATATATATATATTCTGCTGTGTGTGTGTCAGCACAGGGCCTTTACATAACAATGATCACATGTGCTGCTGCTGCTGCTTTTTTTGGGGCTAAATCCTGCAGGATGTCTGATCCTATGTCGCTGAGTGCAGTCCTGCTGTGTGTGTGTCCGGTTTCTGTGCAAGATGTTAGAAAGCAGAGAAGCCTCACTGCGCCTCCCTGATCTATAATTTAATGCTCGAGTGACATTTTGTAAATATCATATTTGTTTGCAGCTAAAATGACCTGCAGCCTCTGCGCAGCTCCCCTCCAGCACATCAGGGCTTTTCTCTCTGTAAAATATATTTGTTCCTCTTCAAAATAATTCACCTAAACTCACAATATGAGATAATTCATGTCCAAACTCTCAGAGATGAGTGTGCATTATTTTAATTCTTCAGAAATAATTTATTTGTGTTTTTCCTCACATATTTCTTCGTCTATGTTGTTGTTACTGTAGCTGTTGCTGGCTGATCTCGGACCTGTTTATATCACAGCTTTCTTTCATGTCAAAGTGTTTGCTTTGGTCATAATTGATTTCACGGGCCGGGCAGATCTTTTTATTGACTCAAGATGATGGAAGAAGCGTGTGGGTCAAAGAATATTTCTAGTGCTGCTTCCTTTTTTCTGACCTTTTTCTGCCATTTCAGGCCCTCAAAAAAGAAAAAATACAAGAAGAGAAGTCCAGCAGCAGGATGACGCGCAGAGACACTGAAATGAATGCGTCAATATTCCAGGTAAAAATCTCTAATTTGTCTTCATAACATTCACTGAAACACGAAGATTCACACTCAGGGATTTTGGAAAATGAAGATTCAGGTTGGAAACGTTCACATCTCTGCAGGTAGAGCTCAAACAGCAGCTCCTGTCTTGTGTTTCTTTCTTTGCCAAAAAGGTTTGTTTACATCTGCATAGTGTACAGTTATAAACTGTGATGACACTCCCACCTCAACTGTCTCCAAAACACCTTTTGGTTTTTAAATTTTCAACAAGTGCAGACATGAGGAACTTTAATAATTTTCCTAAGAGAGGCACAGAAATGAAGAAATATCTGCCCTAGACCACAACAGACGAAAAGGATTTTTTCAAGATTTCGATGAAGTCTGATCGAAAAAGTTTAAACACTTTTTATCTTGTTCCAACAGTTCTCCTCAGTGGAGACACGTGGGGATGTTGCGGTGCATAAAAAGTGTTTAAAAATTTCAAACGTTCATCAGGAGCTTGTGTCTTGTGCGTGACCGTTTATTTCTATATTTGATGTCATCAAAGTGAATGTCACAGCGAGCATGAACTCTTTTATGAAGCATCAAACACTCAGAACCATTTAAAAATAAAGAAACGAATTCTTTTTTTTTATGTGGTCGTGAAACAAAAAAATAATTTCTCGTTTGAAAGAATCAAAAGTTTAAAAAACATTTATAAGTTTAATAAAAAATGATTCGCGTTTATATTCAAAGACCAACAAATACAGATAAGATCATCTCCATGTTTCAACAAACTGTCCGATTAATTAGACACACAAATATTAATCCGTCATCAGCTCATTAATTATTGTTAATCAGATTAAAAACACCCCGGTGTCATGTGACATGTATGGAAAATGTATTGGACGTTCATTTTTGTGCTTATATTCTGATGTTTAATGTATTTATGTGACTGTGGCAACACGTTTCCTCCTAACGACAGTGAAGTATCATATATATATTTTATATCTTCATCTGTCAGAGACAGAAATAAACAAACCAGTCACATCAACTTTAAACTTTAAATCATCACAAATCATAAATCAAACATCAGTTCAGACGTTAAAATTTTAAAAATATACATTTAAAATAATGAAACATTAAATGTTCATTTGTGGATTTGAACTTTAAAAAATGTAAATCAGCTGTAAGTTTTTGGAAAATAACATTTTCGATGATGGAACGATTCAAACAGCTCAAAAAAATAGTCAGAGCGGTAATTTGAGCTGTTTGTAAATTATAAATTAAAGAGTCACATCCTGTATTATAACATGCTGTCATCATCATCATTATTATTAGTATTAATATTATGATGTTGCACAGCGGTGTCATAATCAGGACTATATTCAACGCGGATGGATCTGACATGAAAACACTTGAAAACAAAGAGAAGAAGAAGAAGAAGAAACTGGAGTTGACTGAACTCCATCAACTGATTTCTTCTTCGTGGTCCAAAAAGAACCCAAAACGCAGCGGGACATATTTCCTAATATGCGACATTAATCATGGAGCCTCTGTGCTGCTCAGATTCTCCGTGGAGAAACCTGCAGAGCGGTGTGGGGGTGAAAAAAAAACTAAAAGCTAAAAAAAAGTTCCCAGTTTTCCTGGTTTTCTGTTCCCAGTAAGATCCTGTGGGAAATCCAAGTCACCACTAAGAGGTTATTATGGGGACGCGCAGTGATTTCTTGCTTCACAGAGAGGTTGGAGGTCTGTCATCTCATACTAACTGTCCCCAAACTGACTGACATCTGCAATAAGATACACACGTGTGGAGAGTTATAGTGTGTGTGTGTGTGTATAAGTGTGTATAAGTGTGTGCTGCGTTCAGAAACAAGGCCTAAACCGTTTGTCACCCAAACGCACCACTAATCCGGGTTATTAAGGGCGCACAGAGAAGTGGTGTCGCCTCCAGCTGTTTGATACAAATAAGATAAGACTATATGGAAGCTTTAATGTGTGCAGGCTGCTGCTTTTTTAGGGAAATGCCATCACCCCGGCGCCTTTAAAATAACCCGCACTGATGGCTCTAACCTTTGCAGCCCAAACGGCGGTGACACCATTAAAAGTCTTTCTGCAGGTTAGCACTTCTCCCGGGCTGAGTGGCCCGGTAACTTTAGTGCGGCCTTAATGAGGACGAACGCGGGTTAACGACGTATGTAGTCGTGTTTCAAGAGGACCAGGCCTGGAGTTTGAGCAGAGAGGGACAAAAAGAAACAATATTTACGACACTTTTAAGCATACATCACTTTGACATCTGTTCGTCTGGCACCTGGCATCCATTAGTATTAAATATTTCATTCCGCCCTAATTTGGAGCTCTCCTTTGTCCCCGAAACCGTGGGCACTGGGAAAAAAATGGACCTTCGGTGCGCCTTTTTACGCGCGGTGTTTCTCCTGTGCAGAAAAGTGCAAATGGGGTGTTGATGCAGACCACACCGCCGCGTTATGCTGCGCTAGGAGCCGAGGAATCGTTGAGTCATACCTGGATTGGATTTATATTAAATTTCCTCATCCGTTAAGATCTCTGCATAAAGCGCAGAAACATTCCTGCAATTAGTCAGATTTTGTGCAAACGAGCTTTTTTTTTTTACGCAGTGTTATTAGATTACAGAGTGGACTGAGTGTTCAATATCCTCATAAACAAACACAGGTCGACCAGAGTCAGATGTATAATGTCAGTGAGAGCTGTGACAAGAGAGAAAGCTCTCTTGTACCCGACATGCAATCTGCCAGGAAAATAAACCAATCAAATTAGGAATGATAGAAATTATAATTTTATTTTTTTTTCCTACCTCAGCAGCTCGGTCACCTCAGAGTTCAGCTCAGTGATGTAACAGCGGTGAGGCCTTCACGGTCACACTCCCAACACGACATGATGCGTTCACTGCTCAATATAAAGACAAGATGCAGGTTAGAGGAATCTGAAGCAGGATCAGGATCAGTGAGGTGAGTTCATTTAACTGTAAAAATAAAGTGATAATCATAATAATGATCAGAGGGAACTTGTTGATGATTCAAAATTCAAACATTTGTGTAAAAATCTGTCCATTTTTTCCTCCCCTGTGCTCTACATGACAGAAATATTGACGCAGCTTGTTTTGTCTGTCTTTAAAGGGTCACTGATGCTGATGCACGCTGACCACAGACAGCAGCTTTATTACTAAATACAGTGGCGCCATCTAGTGGACATTCAGGAGTCCTCACTCAAAGCCGTGTATCTACTGGTGAGTCCATCCATCCATTATCTGTAATATCCTCATCAGGGTCACGGTGGGGCTGGAGCCTATCCCAGCTGACTTTGGGCGAGAGGCGGGGTACACCCTGGACAAGACGCCAGCTCATCACAGGACACATGGAGACAAACAACAATTCACACTCACATTCACACCTACGGACAATTTAGAGTCTCGTGAGACTGTGAGAGGAAGCGGGAGTACCTGGACTAAACCCATGCAGACACGAGGAGAACATGCAAACTCCACCCAGAAAGGCCCCAGACGAGGTTCAAACCAGGAACCCTCTTACTGTGAGGCGACTCCTGGTGAGCATGAAATATTTCACTTGTATTTGTCGTAATTATTAGAATATTTGAAGATGCATGTACACACACAGTACAGTATGTCTTCCGGCGACTGTTCATTTGTTGTTTTCTGAATAGATCTGATGATATGAACTCACTGGGACTCACATCAGCACTGACCGGCTGTGACGATGGCAGATATTGACACGACTCATCTCAAATGTGAGTCGTGTTTTATTATTTTCAGAGACTCTTATGTTTGTGTTTTTTCACATACAGTCAACGAACTGAAGGATCAATATTTCACCACTCTGACTGATGACTGCTCACTTTATTATTTGCAGTGGTAGAAAGTAACTACTTAATTTTAAAGAACGATGATAATGATGGCAGATGTTGACACGACTCATCTCAAATGTGAATCGTGTTTTATTATTTTCAGAGACTCTTTCATCAGCACAAAGCCAAACATATAAAAATACAGTCATAGATATTAAACAGATGAAATACAAGGAAAAAGCTGTATTACACACAAACAATAAAGACACAAGGAAAATAAATATATGAAGGAGAAGCTGGTTAAGTCTAAAATTCAGCACTAGGAGCAGAACTCAGAAGTATTTATTCCACCTTTATCTTCACTTTAATGTCTTTCAAATCCTCTCCTGCTCCCTCACCCAGTATTCTACTCTCACTCAGTTAATGAGTAAAATCAGAGCAAGCGTGATGATCTGACAGTACACTGCTTCCTAACCCGGAGGTCCTGACCCTCACTAGGGGTCGCCAAAGCTTCACGGATGGTTGCAGGTTTGTGGTTGGTTGCAAAGACTCGAAGAAGGCCCAACATGAGTCTGTCTGTCAGTTTTTCATCAGTGTGTCCTGCAGAGGGCAACCAAGTATCACAGTTCAACAAGTCAGAGGCAGCGTTGCCAGTTCAGAGTGTAAAGCTGCAGTTTGTGCTCACAAGTCTGACATCTTGTTTGATTCTTGTTTCAGGATTTGTCCAGAGATCTTCATCATCAGCAGCAGCATCGTGATCACAGCGACTGATACCTGCATCCTCTGTCTCCACAGGGCATCTCAGCTCACAGGTAGAGAACTGAAACTATTTTTTCATGGGAGTCGTAATGAACAACACCTTTTTATCTCCATTCTACAAAGTCTGGAGGGTATGATGAGCCACTGGAAGTGGAACTGTTCCTGCAGTGCCTCAAAATACAGAAAATAAAATAATTATATCAGATTTTATCTGAAACATTTTGCTCATCTTGTTCCTTTAAAAACAGTTCAGAGGTTCAACACCGACCATCGTCTGAGTATCAGGAGCTGCAGAAAGAGGCCGTTTGGATAATGAATAAATTAAAGCCACATTTCTTCACTTCAAAGCATCATGCTGACATTATAAAAAAGAACATTCACTCTGAGTGTGAACCACAAAGTGAGAACGTAAAGAAACATGCTGGATTGTTTATTATATATTATATTTTTTATTATATATTATCATGATCATGATGTCAATATTTAATTTTTTAAATATCACGGCTATCGTCAACATCATTATATTGAGACACCCCAAACAGAACCTACAGGTACAGATTGTTACTGAACACAGTCTCTGTTTCACTTGTATCTGGACTTGTTATAATGAATATAATATTTGAAGGTACATCGTGTTTACTTATATCTACATGTTTGTTTGTGTGTTTTCTTCCAACGACTTCACTAACTATCTATTTGTTGTTTTCTGAATAGATCTGATGATCCGTCCTGTTGGCTCACATCAGCACTGACCGGCTGTGACGATGGCAGATAATGAAACGACTCATCTCAAATGTGAGTCGTGTTTTATTATTTATGTTTGTGTTATTTCACATTGACCTGAGTCATCGAGCCGAAGGGTTAACATTTCATCACTGCTCACTTTATTATTTGCAGTGATGGAAAGTAACTTAAACATAATTTTAAAGTACTTTTACTTTACTTGATTATTTACATTTTCTGCACTTTACTGTCTACTCCACTACATTTCAGAAGCCAGTATGGTCAGTAACTTTAGTTACTTTAATCCACATTCATAATACAAAATATGATCAAATAATATATCATAGATTAAGATAAAACTTAATTGATCTCTGAGTGGGAAGCTGCACAGCAGATAAAGTATTTAAAATGAGCTCCACCATGTTAAAGTAATAAACACATTAACGTATCAATAATTATAAACTGATAATCCAATAATATCATTTTTATTATTCTGAAACGGACCATTTTGCTTCATGCTAATACTTTTGTACTACTTTTTTTGAGTACTGCTAATTTTACTTAAGTACAAGATCTGTGTACTTCCACCATTAATCAGGATAAAGTATCAATAATTCATCACATTAAATGCACAGAGCTTAAAGTGAACACTGTTTAATTTTCAGGAGGTTTCTGTCTTCGATTTGGTACTAAAACATATATTTTTAAATCTTTATAAACTGATCTGATATTTGCAATAGAAGATCGGGGTAAACACTTCATCTTCATGTCAGATGTTGATGCAGTCGATGTTTCTCTTGTTCTGAAGCTCCTTTCATGAAAATCCCATCAGCACACACTAGTGTTGTGTCTTAAACAAACCTGACTCTTTTTTGACACACTTTCACTCAGCAGCACACACACAGCTGCCGCATGATCAAGCAGCTTCACAAGATCCCCCGTTTACTGCGGAGAGAGAGAGAGTGATGTGGCTGCCAAGTCATTATCCCCCCCGCAGCCCCTCTCCAAAATGCTAATGGTATTTACAGGACGGGGAGAAGGGAGAGGACACCAGCAGCAGGTGCAGCTGCTGGAGCATCATGCTACACTGAGCCTCCACACTGCGCTGAGGAGTAACAGAGGGGTCATTGTGGGTGTTTAGGTGATGGATAATCAGTCAGACTGATAAACATCTTCAGCTTTATCTAAACTGCAAGCTCACAATTCGAGCCACCTTCTCGTGTTTGGAGCCTGTGTGTGTGTGTGTGTGTCTGTTTAAAGGTCAGTGACTCAGATTTAAACATGTAAGTGACATAAAGTCTTTATTTATATAACGCTTTTCAAAACTCAAACATTGAGTGAAGAGTTACAGAGTTTAAACAGTTAAGAAAATGCAGAATAAAAGAAGATAAGTACACGTTTTTGTCTTCACGGTTTGATTGTTGTCATGCGTTGTTAGTCAAGTCAACTTTATTGTCAACGCTGCCACGTGTACAGGACATACAGAGAACTGAAATAACGTTTCCCTCATATCACAAACAGCAATAAACATAAAATATACAATATATACAAGTAAAGAGATATGAAAAGATATTAACAGAGTAGATATAGCAAATATAAACAGTATAAACAGTGTAAATATATCAAATATATCAAGTTTGAATGAAGATGAAGATGGCATACAGCAATTGAGTGTACATAGTGCAAAGGACTCAGATTTTGTTTCACTGGTGGAAAGTAACTAAATACATTCATGCAAGTACCGTACTTAAGTATAATTTTGAATTTGTTTTAAGTATTTCCGTTGTCTGCTGCTTTATATACATGTTTTAGTTTTTACTCGACTACATTTATGTCATAATTTCAGCTACTAGCTGCTTTGCAGATTAATAACATAAAATATAATCAACAAATAAATGTTGTGGAAATTACAAAAATATACCGTAATCCTTCTAGCAGTGCATACCGTAACTTTTGCATTTAATTCTCCTAAAGAATACAGTTGGTAACTGTTACATGTGCATACTGTTGTGGCAATTGCAGAAATATGCTGCAAGGTTTTGAATAGTCAATACTGTAATTTTTGGGTTTTATTCTTGTAAAGATTCTTGAAAATTTACATACTCTCATTGGGATATCAGAAATATGCTGCAAATTTCTGTAGTAGCTGATATTGCAATTCTTGCATACTTTCTCTTAAAAAATAAAGTCTTTAACTGTAAAATGTACACATGGTTATGGCAAAAAAATATACTGTAAATTGTCCTGTTGCCAATATAGGAATTTTTGCATTAAGTAACAAATAAAATAAAATAAAAGAGTAATCTGCACTCAGCTACTGAAAAACGTTATAGAGATGCTGTAGCTTACTGTGATATAATTTATTTGGTTTAATAAAAGTCACGTCAGTCACATTCAAGTTTCCTGCCTGTAAGTTGACCGTTGACCTGACAGAGTTGAGAAGCATACTGTTGTGCCCCACACATGCCCCTGGCAGCCAGCAGCCAGTCTTAATTAATGGCCCATCAAGGGGCCCCCTGCACCTGGTCTGCTCGTACATGCACACTGGAACTCTGTCGGTACTTGGTGGATTTGAACGGGCCAATCAGCACACTGCATCTGAGGATCATTGTGCAGAGACTTCTCATCCAACCTTCTCCATCACATCAGAGCTGCTCTCTTTCTCAGGTATGGAAATATTTTGGAACATTTCAGAAAGCCAATAGTTTAAATTGCACTCGGTTGGTTGAAAGGAGATTTAAGGAAAAAAAAAAAAAAACGTTGTGGAAAGTTTGCCTTTCCAGCACTAGCTGTAGCCCATCTGTTTCATGTCGCTATTGCTGTATGCTAACTGTTCAGGTAGTCTATTTAAAGGTACAGTGTGTAGAATTTAGTTGCATTTAGTGGTCCAATCACTGCATTGTAATCTCCTCACATCACCCTCACCTTCCTAATGTAAAGGAGAAACAACACTTTAAGGACCCTGTTTAGAGTCAGTATTTAGTTTTCTGTTCTGGACTACGGTATAAATAAGGTGTTTCAACACGGCGGCCTCCATGAAAGGGGACCCTCTCCCACTGTAGATATAAAAGGATATTTTTTAAGTAACAAACATAAAAAGATTCTTATTTTCAGGTGATTATACATGCATCAAAACATAGTTATGAATATTATATTCCATGTTTGCCTTATTCTGAAAATAGAGGCCCCAAATCTTACACACTGTACCTTTAAGATGTATTCATGTAACGTATGTGCAGAAACAGTTAAATCTGTTAAAGCCTTTGTTCTCCATTGCAAACTTCATCCAACGAACCGAGGTGTATGTTCAAGTGTGTTGCAGCTAGTTGCAAGCAGGTGTGTACTGGTTATGCAGCATTAAGAGCGCACTTCTATCGTCATCATAATAGCTGGCCAAGAGTTACTCTGGACACAACTTTAACGAGATTAAAATGCACAGTTTAAAGTGAAACTGTGTAGTTGAATAGTTGACACAGATGTCTTTTGTAATATATATTTGTTCATGTTGTTTATTCTCAGGGTCCTCTTGCTTCACTGCTGACTGCTTCATGTTGAGCATTGATCAGAAGATTGTCAACGACCACATCACTGCCTCCTCCTGTGCCATCTGCCCGATGTTTGGCAGTTACTATTGCTTTAATATACACTACCCAGTGGGACTGCAATCAACACTGGAGTTCCTCCAGAGGTAATTCTTAGATACATACATGCATACTATATTTACCAGCAAGATAAAGAAAATATTCACCATATAGATCCGAATGTTATTAGATGCTGAAATAGAATAAATACAAAAGAACTGTGCTAATTATAAAAGTACATAATTGAAACAGTGCCAATAGAAACTGTGCAAATGTTTTGTGTTATTGTTTCTATGCTGTTGCTGAGCAGTGTTATAGTGTATATTTTTTATGGCCATGGAGACAGAAGAGTTCTTCAGTCTGTTTGTGCAGCAGGATAGGGACAAAAGCCTGTCACTGAACACGCTCCTCTGTCTGGTGAACGTTCTGTGTGAAGAGTCCAGCTCTGTGTCCACCACAAAGCTGGATCTTGTGGTATCTTTCTGTTAAGAAATTTAAAAACATAACATATTAGACGCCGTAATATTTATCCTTTCTTCTTTTCTTCAAGGTGTTTCTTTTCAATAAATCCGGAGAGAGGAACGAAAGTTGAGCACAGCAAGAGGAGGAAGGTCTTTGCTGTCAACCCAAGACTCCTCACACTCATCGCTGACCTTGCAGACCATGAGTGGACTTAGACCACACTTTGTGAGTCATGTGATGTGAGGTGTAATGTTGTTGTAATGTTGCAGTATGTTAAAAACTGCATTTTATTGGTATTCTGAGTGTACACAGTGTAAGATGTGTACCTTTTTTACTCATACATGCCCAGCCTTGCAAATAAGGTGAATGGTTGTTTAGGTTGGAGACTGGTTGATGTTTTGACTTTTTATTTATTTATTTTTTTTTATAAATAGCAGATAATACTGATAACACTAAAACAAAAAGCAGGGTCCTGGTTTTGTGCTGCACCACTGTCACGGCTTAATGAACCTGTTGTGATTTTACTGTTACAAGTCAAAAGATCTGAACAGCAAGAACAGCCAGTAGCATTTTAGTTTTCTATTTATTTGAGAAAAGATACAGTGGTGCCCAGCACATCTGTTAGAAAGTTCTTATTATTACTGTGTACTTGTGTCAGTTTCATGTGACCTGTGGAATATTCATCTGACACACACACACACACACACACACACACACACATAGACACACACAGCACCAGAGGACAAATGCTAATGTTGTCACATAGCAATCACTTGCTCTGTTCCAACCTTTGCACTAGTATGTGAAAACTATATTTTACTATTACTTGTATTATGTGTATTTTTGAAGCATGTGTTTCCAGTTCTTTGTATTCTGAGTGTACACAGTGTAAGATGTGTACATTTTTTTTCCATCTTTATGTACAGCCTTGCAAATAAGGTGAATGGTTTATGTTGGAGACTTTTTATATGTATATATAAATAGCAGATAACACTGATAACACTAAAACAAAAAGCAGGGTCCTGGTTTTATGCTGCACCACTGTCACGGCTCAATGAACCTGCTGTGATTTTACTGTTACAAGTCAAAAGATCTGAACAGCAAGAACAGCCAGTAGCATTTTAGCTTTTACTTGCTATTCAGTTCAGAAAAGATACAGTGGTGCCCAGCACATCTGCTAGAAAGTTCTTATTATTACTGTGTACTTGTGTCAATTTCATGTGACCTGTGGAATATTCATCTGAGACACGCACACACATACACACACACACACACACACACACACACACAGAGCACCGGAGAAGAAATGATAATGTTGTGTCACATCTGTTCCAACCTTTGCACTGGTATAAATGTGGCATTTGGAAGCATGTGTTCCGAGTTCTGTGTATTCGGAGTGAGAAGTTTGTACAGCCTCACAGATTTTCATTAAATGAAAAATTACAATGAAAAAGTCTGGTTTTTGGATGTTTTATGTACAACGTACTTACAGTTTTCCATGTTTTCACCATTGGACTAAACTTGGTAACACATTATTTTTCTGCTCTAATCGATTGACAATTTTACCAAGTAAATTTGCACTTTTAAATTTCCAGTTAATCTTTTCATATTTCATGGCACAAACTTTAATTTTCTTTAATGTTTTAATGTTAATTTTTAAGCAAAACAAGTTTTTTTTTTCCAGGGGTAAAAACTTGTAGTTTTACGGAACATTATGGATTCAAACACAATAATTAACCGTAAAATCAGAAATACTGGTGCTCTTACACTGTTATTACCGTTAGAATCATTTTTACGGTAAAGTTCTGGCAACTGCAGCTGCCAGTTTTTTACCGTTTAAAAACACAGACAAAACCTGTATTTATACAGTAATTTAGTAACATGTTTACATGGTGAATATGTATTTTACAATTTAGACTGTTCATTTTACAATAAAATATTTTCATATTTCATGGCACAAACCGTATTTTATATATCATTTTAATGTAAATTTTAGGACAAAACGTGATGTTTTTCATAATAAAAACTAATTACAGTAAAATGTGAAATTAAACACCAATTATTACCGTAGAATCAGCAACACTAATACTCATCTACCGTAATTGTAAAAAATGTCTTACTGTAATTTTAATGGTGAAGTTCTGGCAACCACAGCTGCCAGTATTTTACCGTAAAAATTAGTTGTTGTTTTTTTTTTTTTACAGTGTACATTTGTGAGAGAACTAAAGTGAGCAGTCTGATAAATTGCCTTCAGTGACATCACTTGTGTCCGGGTCACTTTGGGCTGAGACTACAAGTTTGACAACAGAAATAAATGTGTGGTTGTGGATTTTAGAGAACTGATCTCAGCAGACGTCTGTGGCCTGATCTGAGCTGCCACGAGCGTAAACACACTGAATCTGTCATGAAATCTTCTTGTGCTGGTCTTAAACTCAGATTTAAGGTGCACACAGGGAAACTTCCCTCCTTTAAACAGCCTTTTGCTGTCATACATCACTCTGCACACTTAAGGTCAAACATCCAAATGAAGCAAAACACATTTTTTAAGTGGAGGAAGACTTTGAGTTTAAGTCTGGACTAAATCACTTCATGTAATTCAGGACTGAGACTTATTATTCTGCAAAATATTCATTGAGGTTTTTCAGCTGTTTCGGGGGCTTAAATGTTAAAACTGTCAGTTCAGCTGCTGAATCCGGAGCCATGAGAGAAAAATCTCCATTTGGCTGAGCTCAGGAAGGGATTGGGGAATGGAGAGCTGAACAACAGAGTAAATATTTGGCAGTGGAGAGCTCTTGGGAGCTGCAGAGGACCCTCTCTGCCTGAAGCCTGCGGGTGTTAAATAGATTAAGTGGCTGCTTTGGTCATTGTGGACAGAGAAATTCCCGCTCTTTGGACATGACTTTTCTTTGCCTTTGCGTGTTTTTGCTCTCCAATCGAGTGCCCTCTGTAAACTATCCACTCCAGCAAACCTGCGGTACTGTAATCCTCTGGTGTTTGTCAACCGCTGGGAGGCTCTTGTGTACACACACATGATGCTTGAAGGGGAAGTCAGTCCTGTCTTCTTCTTTTTTAAGTAGATTTCATCTTAAAAGTTGCTCAACAGTGTTTGTTTTCCAAAGAAACGCTTGTGCGTAATGTGCGTAAAAGACGCAAATGAACGACAAAGGCTGTTTTTGGAGCATTTTGGACAAAATCTACAGGTCACCGACTTTGCTGATCTTTGAAAATGTAAAAGGAATTTAATGCGTCCTGAATCACACATGTAATATTGCTTAGGTCTATAGACTTGGCGGCAGTCGACGCAGAGCAGTAGATAGTGTCCCACATCCTATTCAGCTCCATTCAAAACCATGACAACACGGAACAAGCTCGGATTTATCCTGCAAAGTTAAAGGACATTGTGCCGGGGCGTCAATCAGGCATTATTGCGGGACTGAACAAATGCAAAATCTTGACTGGAACAAATGCTTCCAACGGGTCTCGGACGCGGGGCTACATTTTCCCCTTTTGTTCCCCTCCTCTGGTTGGCATGTATTTGTGTTCCCTCTCGTCCGACCACCCAGGACGACTTGGGGAGGCATGTCCACCACCACTACTACTCTCCTCCCCGGCCTCATACACCTCGCTGGAGTGGATGAGGACCGATATCAATATCAAATACGAGAGAGAGAGAAAAAAAAAGAAAAGGCCCTCATCAGGCTGGAGTCACGCTTTGCATTTAATGCGTTTTATATGTGAGGAGACAAAAAAAAAAAAAAAAAAACCGCCGAGACATCAGCCCGCAGGCGTCAGCGTGGACAGGGAACCATCAGAGCACTTTAACCTCATATTAAACTTTTAAAATATTAAAGCGCATTAGAGGGCGCGGTGCTCCCTCTGAGTTCTGTGCGTGAAGTGTGATGAATGATCAATAATTTATCTTGATTACCAATTAAAATCTTGTCAGCGGTCATCAGTCACTGCTCCAATTTGTCAGAGGCTGAATGAGGCATGTTTGGAGGTTTAAAAGGTCTTCACTGGGCAATTAATTTGCCTCTGCAATAACCTTTATTTAACGTTTATACACCTTTAATAACATGCTATAATTTCAGAATTAAAATGTCTCCCATGGAGACATATTTTGCATCATTACAGCTGTGTTTTATTGTGATGTCCTGATTTATTTGTCGTGTTTATACACCAGTCCTCACTCATGGGTGCAGGAGGTGCTGACAAATACATGAATAGAAACTTATATCTGCTTATAACAACATTATAACGCGTCAGAGACAATTTTTTTTAGATATGTTCAAGTTTGTTTCTTGAATTTGTCACCAACTTAAATATCATAAATCATCCAGGAAAGTTTTTTGTCCAGTTGTTGAGAAAATGTTTGCGCATGTTTAGGATTCCTGCACCATCCATAAACGTCACAAAAAACAACTTCTCACGCCCGCAATTAATGCGCCTCTAATGGACGTATTAGTTAAACCAACTTGCGGGCATCACGCTAATTGCTCACTTTGTATGCAAATGTTGGACGCGTTGTTTGGTCGAGAGGAGGGAGGGGGGATGAGAGGGAGGTGGTGGAGGGGGGGGAGTTTGATGATGGGACGGCCTCTGTTGTCAGTTGCCACCCAAGACGTGATTCAGCTCCAACAATTACCATTATCTGTTCCCCAGTTTGGCGATACGAGACGAATCTGTAATGATGACGAGTGTTTCCTTCGCTCATTGTTGAAGCGCTAAAGAGTTTTTTTTCTTTCTTTCTTACTCCACACCTACCATCATTGGGTGACCGCACTCCAGCCATTCAGGTACTCAGGCGGAGGAGGAGGCTTTATAAAGAGGAGAGCAGCCTTGTGTTTGCAGCTTATGGAGTGCTGTTTGTGTAAACACGGAGCCCCAGCAGTGCACACATTCCGGTTTCCGAGCTGGTGTTTGGACAGCGCGTAAAAGTGGAGAGGATCCGCCGCGTTTTTTTCCCTCCTCTGGATAGATTGAACGTTGAGAGGGTTTGTTTGTTTGTTTATTTGTTTTTGGGGAAACATAATCCGGATTGCACGCACGCACAGGACGCGATGGCTGCCCCGACCAAGTTCAGTTTTTCCGTCAGGAGCATCCTGGATTTGCCCGAGCAGGATGGGGAGGCAGCGCCGCTGCGGTCCTCCCCGGTTTACTCCTCCTGCTCCTCCAGCTCGCCTTACACCTCCTGGATGGAGTGCGACAGGAGCCCATGCATATGTGAGTACATCATTTATTGAAATGTCTCTCATCCATCCACCCTACCCTGCAAATATTGTCATTGCTGTTGAACATATTGTAGCTTTATTTTGGAATTATAAGGAAGATCTGTCCAGATAGATAGATAGATAGATAGATAGATAGATAGATCAGTCAGAAGAGGCTGGAGAAAAAATTATAATATCACAATATTTCTGCCTGACTTTGGACTAACCTGCTTTTTTCTTTATTTACAGCTTCTGATGAAGGGAGCCTCGAGGCCTCCCCCGACTCCACCAAGCCGGATGACTCGTCCCTGGACTCGGAGCCCGACAAAGGCAAAAAGAGCAAGAAGCGTCGGGTGCTGTTCTCCAAGGCCCAGACTCTGGAGCTGGAGAGGCGCTTCCGTCAGCAGCGTTACCTGTCCGGCCCGGAGAGGGAGCAGCTCGCCCGCCTCCTCAGCCTCACCCCGACCCAGGTGAAGATCTGGTTCCAGAACCACCGCTATAAGATGAAGAGAGGCCGGGCTGAAGGAGGGATGATGCAGGATGTGGAGATAGCGCAGCCTCCGGTGCTGCGCCGGGTCGTTGTTCCGATCTTAGTCCGGGATGGGAAACCCTTTCACACCTGCTTACTTGACACAGAGAAAGTTGGCTGTTTACCTCCATCTCCAGCGGTACCATTTCCCTTAGCCTACCCGTCTCTTCAGCATCCATCCCCCGTCTCTCTTCCACCAAGGTACCACCAGCACTTTCCCACCGCGGTGGCCTCCAGATTCGCCTGGAGAGACTTTTGGAGTCCACTTTAATTCTCTCAAGTGAAGGCCTCGTTTCAATGCACGAACTCATTTAGAATTGCATCAAATGTTTTCTGAATGTTTTGCAAATTTTCGAGCAACTTAAACATTTAGATTTTCATAGAACGAAAGATATTTTGCACATTTTATTTTCATACTTTTTTGCGCGTGTTTGTGGCTATTTTTAAAATGCTGATAATATTTTGGGCTTACAGGTGTAGCCTGTGGATTTTTTTTGAATTATCCTCTGAGATATTGTATTTGTATTTGTGAAGTTACATAATATTTGAATGAAGTTGAATAATGTTCAGAGATAGAAGAGGTAGCAGCAAAGCCACTATTAGTCTGAATGTTTGAAGGAGAAAAATGTTATTTGTTGTCTTTAAAGAGAATTTCTTTAAAGGTTCTAACTGTTTAAAATGTTTCTTTTTGTGAACAAAATTATTAATAAAAAGTTTCTCATATTTTGTATGATACATTTGAGTGTGTAACGTGCTTTCTTTTCAAAGTTTAGCCCCCAAAAAGTGTAAAAAAAAAAAAAAAAACAACAACAAAAAAACAAAAAGTTTTCTTGGTTTTAACTTTTTCTAAATCTTCTTTCAGGCTTCAGTTCTGTTAAATAGTTTTAAAATCATAATATGCAGCCTAAAATGTATTTCATTTGTAAATCTAAAATAAGTAGCAGGTCATGACAGAGGCCCAGAGGCTTTTATAATGTTAAAAAAAAACCTAATTATGCACCCTGAAGCTGAGTAAACATCACTCCTAAAAGGACTTGGATTTGGTTAAGCATAAGAATGCCCCAGTAAACATTACAGCCTCTCCTCACCACAGCACCCTGTTGTCGTCTGGGCCCATGGGCTGCTTTTCACTTTTATACTATTAACTTTTGTTATTCTGACGCGAGAGGGATAAACACAGCTTTTACACTCAGGTTTTATGTGGAAATGTGTGTACTGTAGGTTTGATCTGATTTTTTTTTAAGGGTGCAACATGCTGAATTTAAGGCAGATGATCAGAAAACTGAGCAGGTTCATTGAGGAACAAGATGTTTTTTTTATAGCCAGAAATATGCAACAAAAAAAATAGTTTTTATTGATGTTTGTTACAAGACACATCAGATTTTTTACAGTTATTAAGTTGTTGCAGGTCGTGCACCGTTAAAAATCTATCTTCAGCAGTGAAATGACCTCCAGTGAGCGTGGAGGTGTCGATGATCACGTTCTCCTTCACTCTCATTTCCATATCGTGAAAAATATGCCTCAGTGTTTAAAATCATGTCAGTATTTCATCACTGACGAGGGGGGTCTTCTGCTTTCACGCCCCCTATAATGTTGTTTGCTCGTCCTGTGACCCTGCAGCCCATCGTCCCTGTCACCTGGTCCTTTGTCCCCCTCGCTGAGGCCACCTTGTATCACATATGGAGGGGACTGGCCGAACCCCTCAGCTCGCTGCATCTCCCCTTAAACACTCTTTTTGTCTGCGTGTCTCCCTGTGAATGGACCATTGTCCCGCATCGAAAAGGGACCGAGACAAAATCTTTAGTGTTTCAATTCCCGTGATGTTTAATCAGTCCCTGCGACAAATTTATGAGGTTTAACTGCACAATGGTGTTTTAGAGCATCTTGGGGTTTAAGGGTGACAAAGACAGGCTTTTAGAGGTTGCCATTGGTTTTTTAAGTTGGTCAGAGGAATTGTCTGAAAAGGATGGGCTTGTATTAGCCTGCCCATCCTATAGTTTTACTCACTGCTCTGCCCCCGGGGGCCTCTTTTAGGAAAGTTATAAGGTCCACATAAACTGGGCCACAGGAGGAGTTTTGTTAAGCTGTTGCAAATAACATTTAATACATATTAGCTCTTAATGAGCCGCAGAGTCAGACACTGATCCTATTTTTCAATATTTTGCATCTTTATGCTGTTATGTGTGCGTTTCAGACAGTTCTCAGATACTTTGAACTCTTTTTATTGGACAGAATTTGTCCTCATCCATTCTCAAACAGTGAAACTGTCTAAAAACCTGCAGTGCAGGTGACAAAGTTAACAAAATATAGTAGATTGTATATTAAAAAACTTGATACTTACTCAACTGTTCACCTTTTTTTGTCCTCTGATGACGTTAAAGGCTCTTTTATAAACAGAAAATTGGATTTAGTTAAAATTATTTGGATAATTTGAAGAAGTACTGCAGCTTTTATGTTTTGCAGTGTTGTTTGATGAGCAACAACAACCCCTAAAATTAGCGTTTTATTAACTTGTGTAAACCTGTGTGATTGAGCTCTGCACTGTTTTGAAGTCAGACTTGAGTTTGATTTATTACCTCTCCTGGAGCTCTGAGTGACGAGCTGCCGGCCTGAATCATTGCAGCTGAACGACAGCTGGTGAAGAGAGGATCATGGTGGCAAAATGTGAAGGTTTTAATGAAGCTGCTACTCAGCAAAGCTTGTTGATGGTGGACCAAAATATAATGAATCAGATTTAATTCAGTTTTTGTATGACGATGAAGAAAATTATTCTACAAGTTTTCTTACCTGTTAGGTGAGGAGTTGGTTAGCAGCATTTCCATGCAACTTTTCAATATGAAAAATTCAAAAAAGCAAAAAGCAAGTCCCCTCAGATCTGGTCCTGGTATTTCTTGTGATTTTTATGTCATAAAAGTAAGCATCCTGCATCCTGCATACTCAATTCTAGGACTTCTGCACAGACTTGGTGTGTGGATGTTTCCTTTAAGTTTGATCGTCTGTAACTCAAGCACCTCAGTTACATCTGATACTGGATGATCCAGGTTTTGTCCTTCGTTTTTATTTTTTTTTAATTAAATTAAACCAGTGACGTCCAGAGCATTTAAAAAGTCCATTAACAGGTGAATGTGTTCATACAGTGATCCATTTCCAACATTCTGGTTTGTGATCACTTCAAAAAACATATTTTTCTTCACCTCACGGTCATAGTTTGGTTAAATTTGTTGTTGTGAGCACTTATAAATAAATAGCAACATGATTTCTGTGTATCTTCTTCTTTCTTATTTATTCATCTATCTCAGGTCCTCTCAGATTTATCATGTGATCCCTGCAGGGGTCACGCTCCCAGGTTGGGAACCATTGTGAATCAGAAATAATAACTTGTTAAAAGTGTTTCTATTTCTTCTTCTACCTCACTGAAAAAATCCAGAATCTATGAATATGATATCAGCTCTGTATAGTAGTGGTCTAACTGGGTGTCATAACACTCCTCTGTGCCCGACAGTTAACTTGTCTTTAACAATAAAGTTCAAACACAGACTGCGTGACATCACATATATGTGAAACACATTGTAGAACACCAAACTGAAGCTGCTAAATGAAGACAGCGTCTCTCGTGGTGAATCTTAAAAAGTTAAAAACTTTTTTCAAAAGGTCAAAGGTCAGACTGAAGGCATGGCCAGTCTAGAGTTTAAATCTGGAAGCACATGACCGGCTCTGATGGCACCAAGAAACATGTATGTGTAATCTACATATACAAATACTTTCTGTTTTTAAAGTTACAGCTTCTAATTGGACTTTTTTGTGGTGCAGCGGTGCAGTGGCTAGCACTGCTGCCTCACAGTTTCCGTGTGGCGTTTGCATGTTCTCCCCATGTCTGCATGGTGACTCTTGGTGACCTTAAATTGCCCGTAGATGTGAGTGTGAGTGTGTGAATGGTTGTTTGTCTCTATGTGCCCTGTAATGGACTGGTGACTTGTCCAGGGTATTCCCCGTCTCTCGCCCAAAGTCAGCTGGTATAGGCTCCAGCTCCACCGTGACAGAATGAATGTAATACTGTGGTAGAGCCAGTTCAGTATAATATCTATGTACAGGCTGACATCTTCAGTTGTGTAATGAAGTCTTTGCTGTTGAGGATCCACCTCTCCACTAGATGGCGCACTAACACACGGTATCATTCAGAGTGGACGTGACCTCACGGCGTGTTTTAAGTCCTTCTGGCTGCAGACAGCCGGTGATCCACTAGGGGTCGCGCTTCACCTGGAAACTTTACTCACTAAACTTGTGTTGCGCTTTGCAGCTGGTGATTGGGTGCAGAAAGATGGCTGCCCGTAGTGACGTTTGGCTTGTTGGTGTGACGTCAGTATTTGCTCAAGAGGTTTGTGCTGCGAGAAAAAGTCACATGACCTCCTGACATGAGTCCTGACTGTGTAATGCTCTGTAGATGAAATGTCTGTGACTTTATTGCATTTTTTATGAATCAGCGTGACCCTGTGGTCCAAACTTCAAACACAGAGAGAGGCCTGATGAGGTCACCATCAAGTTTCTTCTTTTCTGCAGCTCAGAAAAAAGTTTTGAAGAAAAGAAAAATCTCCTCAGGGGAGCCAGAAATGTTTCATCTGCTCAGATCAGGCTCTGTTTTTAGGCTCATGCAGGATGGCATGCAGGCTTATTGATTATATCTAATTATCAGTATTAATATTAAGGTGCAGCACAAATGTTGTGCAAATTCTCCATATTAGATCAATAATGTGCTGTTCCTCTGGAGATATGTGCAACTTTGTGCTTCATTAGCGGATATAAAGTGGCACACAGCACTTGATGGATACATTTTTTAAATATGAATTCATATGTTACTCGTGTGTCTCTGTGCAGTGTCTCTGCAGCTGTTTTGTGGTCATAAATATTTGCAGTGAATATTTTTTAAATTGATATTTCATGGGGAATAATAACATTAACTAACTTCCTTCTTACTTTTCATCGCACACACTTGTTATGTGTGTTTTTTTTCAGTCTGAAGTTGCTCTCTGGATTATATCACGCACTAATCAGTTCATAAACAACAACCTGAAGCCTCGATGACAAAGTCTCGGTAGCCTCATAGGGTACCCGCCACTTCAATACTTCACTTCAAAGTGTCCTCATTATTCTGAGGAATTAGTCAGAACATTTGGACTAATTGCCGCTAATTGGCCATAATAGCCGTGTGCCAGAACATTAAAAAGGTACTGATTTAGATGATTAAGAATGTCTTGCGAAATTCCGTAATTAAGGAAGGCATAAGCAAGATTTACCTTGGATGCAGAAACATGCTGTAATTTTAATTGCCTGAGATTATATGGCCTGCGAGTTTATGCGCACAGCACCACGGCTATCATCCAAACAGTTTATTTTAACTGTAATGTTTAGGCTTGGACAATATGATAATATTGCTTCATTAAAGATAATTGTAAGGCAAAAGGAGGGTATAGATTGTTGTGATGCGTGTAGCAGTATAGCAGGGCTCTTTAAATTGCACCAGCCCTGCACATAGTGCGCAGATTTTTCTGCCATAACGCGCAGGCAGCCGTGAAATGTGCAGCCAGAAGCCTGTAAAATCCAGATCTGTGTCTGATGATCCCCGTGACAAACTGTCAGTGATCTGCATGTGACTGCAGTAATGGGACTTCTTGCTTCCACAGCCTCACACTGCTGCTCAGTCATGGCCGCACTTTGCTGCTGTGCAGCCTCATAAATCTGAGTTTGTAAAATAAAAAGGTGTCCAACATTTGTAGCTTTTTTTTTTTTTTTTTTTTTTTTTAGAAATGATGATGGTGGTTTGGAGCCACAGTGGAATACAACTGATCACAACATTACACCTGATTGTGTCAGCCACCAGAAGACGCTGTGTTTCTTTAATTCCTCTATAAGGAAATATCGACTCAACCTGCAGGCTCACTTCTTTTAGGAGGTGGTGGCATCTGCTGCTGCTGCTGCTACTGCTGCTGCAAGACTGACGTTAGACCTCCGGGCAAGACCTTTACAAAACCGACATGTGCTGATAATATTTGCTTTATTAGTAGTAGTATTTGTGCACAGTAGATATGCTCAGCTCCGGTATGATCCTGACATCCACAGATTGTGTAAGTTAGAAGTTATTGTACCAATTTTAATTCTTATTTTCTGATGATGTATATAAATAATATAATAATAGTACCTAAAAAAGCAGGAGACATTATAAAATGGTAGCAGAATAATAACTTGTACTAAAAGCTGCTGCTTTCTATTAAAATATTGAGAAATCTCTAAAATAATGTGAGATAACTGTTTATAAAATAAAATTACGCACACCTTTAAAACGCACTGCCGATTATTATTCTAATTAAAATAAAATATTAAGAGTACTGCTACCAATAACAATAATGATAATAATAATACATAAATACGATATTATTAGAGTGATTTAAGAATCTTTGGTTTGGTCTATATCTGGTTTCTTGGTGCGTAAAAGCGCAGAAGAAGTCACCTGAAAGCTGTGCGTAAAACTGGACTTCAAAGCTGGTTGGATGAAGCCAAAAAAAATCTTTCTGCTGCTCGTGTGTTAAAAACAAATAATAATTGAGAAATGAGATGTGATTGAGTTAAACTGCTGTGGCTCCTTGAGCATTAAGGCAAGATGCTACTGAGGGCTACCTGGCGTTGTGATGCAGGAGAGTACTTGAACGCCGTTAAACTTCACATGAGAGCCTCTTCTGCTCCAGACTCTATTTTGTTTTTTTGGTTGTTTGTTTTTTTTCTTCTTTTTCTCTTAGAAGAGTGTGTGCATCTGAATTTAGGTAACACGCTGCTTTGCGTCCAATGATATCAAAAGAAAAAAAAAAGAACGAGGGGGGTTAATCATTTACGCAGCCACTTAACACGCGGATGTGTATTTATTTACTTATCAGTATCAGTCAATTTCCCTCCCCGCAAGTGCACTTTTGCATGTCTGAGTACGATAAGGCATAACACAAACAATCCTGCAATCACTGGAGGCCTCTCATGGCCATTAAAAGTCAGTAGTTCAACTGAGGAGTGGTTCTCCAACTCTCAAGTCCATATAGGCCTCCTTTCATCAAGAGGCCCTCGTAAACATCACTACAGTTAATAAAGTGTATTGTGGTCAGTGCAGTCTCAAGGTGCAGCCGCGTGTTTATCAGCGACAGCAACAAGTCACAAACTCCAACCACAGCAGCAGCTGCTGCAGCGGCGGCAGAGTCCGGACTCCTGAGGCAGCTGCAGGGATGAACATTTATGATCACGCACGGTGCTTATGTTATTGTTAGTGGGAGGGGAGCACATGTCTTGTAAGTGAAATTACGCTCGGCGAAAGGAGGCTAGAGCTGTTTTGTATTGTTGCCGATGCCCCGCCTCTGATGGTAGCCTTAAACCTGGCACCCAGCTAAAACAAACCAAAGCCAGCACCGAGCTCCCACTCAATCCAATTAAGGCGGACTTGAGGCGCTCTCCTACGTGTTCATCTACCAGGATCGACGTTGAGACAACAGGAACCAGAGGGGCTTTGGCCAAAAAAAAAAAAAAAAAAAAAAAAAAAAAAAAAAAAAAAGAGAGAGGAGAGAGAAGGAGAGATTGCCTTGCCTTCTAATTTCTCCCTCTCCAGCCTCAGAACAATGTCGATGAGCCCTAAGCATACGACTCCTTTTTCTGTTTCCGATATCTTGAGTCCCCTTGAGGAGAGCTATAAGAAAGTAAGTATGGAGAATAACAACTTGGGGGCACCTCTCACTTCTTACCGGCAGCCGCAGGTCTCTCAGGCGGCGATGCAGCAGCACCACATGGGCCACAATGGGACTGTGTCTGCGGCTTACCACATGACTGCGGCAGGTGTTTCTCAGCTGTCACACACGGCCATGGGGGGCTACTGTAACGGCAACCTGGGCAACATGGGCGACCTGCCGTCGTACCAAGACGGCATGAGGGGCAGCACCACGGCCACCGGCTGGTACGGAGCCAACCCAGACCCGCGCTTCTCCACTAGTGAGTAACCCTGCACCTGTGCTTTGACTCCAGCTCTGGCAGCATGCTGAAATGCTGTTTCATGTGCAAGTTTCGTGTTTTTATTTCTGAATTTTAGTGCTCGCTGTACGGTTTATGGCACCTGCGCGTCCGTGCGCCAAGGTGGGCTCTCTCCAAAAAAAAGCCCCTCCAGTTTCGATTTCATCCGCTAGGTTTTAATTTTATTATTAGAGAGGGCAAAGATAAATCATCTGCTTCAGTCATGGCGCTCACAAGAGCTGGAAAAAGTCACCAAAAGGATCATTCATGCTGAATATACCCCTCTGAGCTCTGCGCCTTTATTTAAGATAATTTAATGTTGAATACTTTATCACACTAATCCAATAATAATATGCTGTCAGTCAGGAGCAGTTTGTGCTCAGAGGTTCAGTTTCTACAATTTGACAGATCGATAGTGCATGATATGGATTTTACGCATTAGGGTTTGTTTTTATGGATGGAGGCAGCTGCATCTTTGGGGAGATTTTAAGACTCATTTTTACGCATCTGCTTGTCAAAATGAATCAGAACATGTTGAGTGGCACAGCCATAAAAATAATTATCACATGAAAGCCAGTATTTTCTGACATTATAACCCTCCATTTTATCCATCAACAAATCATTCCTCTTAAAGACAGACTGAGTAACATTATTACATGTAAAATCACTGATTTAATTGTGTTGTTTTTATATTTTTTCCTCAGTTTCTCGCTTCATGGGCTCGTCGTCGGGCATGAACATGGGCAGCATGGGCAGCCTCAGCTCCCTGGCAGACGTGGGTAAAGGCATGGGCTCTCTGTCCAGCACACCGAGGAGAAAGAGGCGAGTGTTGTTCTCCCAGGCGCAGGTCTACGAGCTGGAGCGACGCTTCAAGCAGCAGAAATACCTGTCGGCACCGGAGAGGGAGCACCTGGCAAGTATGATCCACCTCACCCCGACCCAGGTGAAAATCTGGTTTCAGAATCACCGGTATAAGATGAAGAGGCAGGCGAAAGACAAAGTGTCCCAGCAGCAGATGCAACAGGACAGCGGCTCGTGCCAGCAGCAGCAGCAACAATCCCCGCGGAGGGTGGCCGTGCCGGTGCTGGTGAAGGACGGCAAGCCGTGCCAAGGCAGCGGCCACACGCCCACATCCTCCGCACAGACCCACCACCAACAAGGGGGTAATGTCATGATCATGTCCAACAACACGTCCGGCCTCGGGCAGCATCAGAGCCAGCAGGTGGGAAGCACAGGTCACTCTCCAGATTTGGCACCGCACTCCTCCAGTCCGCCGTCACTCCAGAGCCAAGTGGCCGGCCTCTCCCACCTCAATTCCCCCGGCGCAGAGTACGGCTCGGCCCTGCAGTGTTCAGCCCTGTTATACGGCAGGACGTGGTGACAAGAGGCGCCGGCTCTGATTTAAACCAATTCTTCTATTTAAAGAAAAAAAAAGACATTTTTTCTTCTTCTTCTTCTTTCAAGACTCGACAAGTTTCACTGTAAATGTGCGCGTTTGAACAACAAGAGCCGGGTGACCTCGGCGAAGCTCCTCTTTGAGTTTTTCTTTTCTTTTTTTCTTTTTTTTGGAAGGAAGTGTGACTTATCCGGAAATGAAGGAGAGAAAAAAAGAAACATTTTTTAACCAGAAAAACTGCGGATGTGAAAGTCTTGGATTTATTTATGTAAATTATATTGAGACAAAAGAAGAATCAGCAGTCATTATAGGCCGCTTTAGTTGGGAAACGTGAACAGGGAAGGCACTAAAACTGCTGTATATGGGTGCTGTTTAATCCCCCCCGCAAACACACACACACACACACATGACTCTGATTTATAATAGAATTTAATGTAAGCCGTAGATCTAGCTTGTATATTTCTGTAAAAGGTTTGAATTTTAGCTATCTGTTGTACAAAGTTTTTGACGCTATTGCCGGTTTGTTGTCGTTTCATTGGTCTTTGTACGTTTTATTTCTTTGTAACTTATATAGATATTTGACTTACTACAAAAACAGTCCTAATAAATTATGGAAACAAGACAGCTAAAGCTTATTTATTTTTTTGTGAAATATGTCAAACATATGGCGCATTTTTGCTCCTTCTTGGGGAGCAAAAATGAAACCAGTGCGTAAAATACTTCTTAATAATATTTTTAGTATTTGCTCGGTGTTTTTTAGGAGGTGATTTTTGGGCTTATTGTGATCAAATCTGCAGGATTTTTTTAAGGTTGAAAAAATCTGAAGAAGCAGGTGTCCATGTTGCCAAACAGGTTCATATTTGGCACACTGACAAGGCTAAATACTTTATCAACACTTGGGCTCTTATTCTGACACGACAATTAAACACTGGAGCACTCATTCCTCCTGATATATATATATATATATATATATATATATATATATATATATATATATATATATATATATATATATATATATATATATATATATAATATACATATATATATTATTATTATTATTATTATCATTATGTGATGAATCACACACCGCTCAGGCTTATCGTTAAAGGCTGCAGCAGCAGAGCCCTGCAGAGTAAACTGAGCCTTTATGTGTAGCTTTTCTCTCTCTCTCTCTCTCTGTGTGTGTGTGTGTGTGTTTGAAACGCTGGTGTGTGTGTTTTGTGTTTTTTTGTTCTATATACTGACTGTGTGAGTCAGAAAGGTGAGGTCTGTCGGCTCCCAACATCAAACACAAACGCTGCGTAAAGCTTATCGATGAAATGCCAAACCAAACAGCGCGGTATGCTTCTCAAATAACTCTCGGCGCGCGGCTATCAGCTGCTTTATCAATAATCAATCACGGGTATTGAAAGGAAACGACTAAAGGCTGTTTGTCTCCGGTGTCAACAACAAACCAGCACAAACCTTCATTTTTTTTAACACCAGGTTTTATTTTACATCGCTGTTTTTTTCTTAAACACATAACCTGTCATTTCTCTTTAGGTGGAGGCTCTGTAAAATATAAGCTATAATAATCATTAGGGGCTATTCTCCCGCCACCTAATAGCGCCATAAGTATTAACTGTAAACAAGCCGGTTGCTAAGCGACGGAGGTAACGACAGGTGATTTTCGTTTATGGCTGAAATAAGTTGTTTTCAATTCAGTTTGTTGTGCTACAGCTGTGATGTCAAATAGTTTCGGTCTGCAGGAGACACAGTCCGACGTGACTGGAGTTATTATCGCAGAAATTAATTTCATAAAAATAATATTTGTTTTTATTTTTAGAGTTTTGACTAAAGCTTCTTTTGCTCATGAACAGGTGACGCGCATATTATTATTTTGCAGCCTCGTGGACGCTGTTTTGAGATAATTAATCATTTCTGCACACGGAGTCATGAGCTGTTTGTGCCCTTTCTGATTCCGTCATCTTTATTTTCAATTTCACCAACACGACTCTCGTTGTTGAAGCTTTAATTCAGCCACACACAAACAGCCCCCCAAACTAATTCAGCCATCTGGTTGCAGATAAGCTACAGAAATTACCTCCAGTTCAAGCTACAAATTCATAAAGTATGAGGTGGATTTTTGTGCAAAGAGCACCGTCGATGGTCGACGCTCATGCAGCTGCAGCAGCCCTGCAGGCCCAGCAGTGTGCACCTGACTCCTGTCTCCACGCCGAGCGTCTTTGATCACTGATTTTTCTTGCTCATGATGATCCGTCTGTTCGCTGGCATTCACAGCATCCAGGCTGCAAACCTATATGAGTCAGTTATTATGTTGTAAAATCATATTTGACCTGCTGCGTCCTTTAAACGTGTTGCTGGTTTGGATGGTTGGTGTCAGGGCTTTGACTCGGACTCTGCAGCATGTTTTGGCTCACATACTGTGAGTGTAGTCTATGAGCATGTGAAGGAGTGACTAGTTTAAAGTGAAACTCGCTTTAAAATATTTATTTGCTCAGAAATATCTCACAGAAAATTAGATTTTTCCACCAAAGTAAGGAATTTAACTTCTCTAATCTGCGTGTTTCCCTTTAAGGCAGCAGCAGCCTCAGTTCACAGGCAGCCTGCAACAACAAAAAAACCTTTTGGGGGACTTTTAAGTGAAATCTTACCAGCATCAGAAATTATCTTCTATTAGGTATTTTGCAGAGCTGGTTTTGTTCGGGAGAAAAGTGAGAACTTTGGGATTACATTAACATGTCTTTGGCGCGGTGTGTGGTCTTTGTGTGCAGCTTGTAGCTGTTGAGAATGACTTGTTGGAAGCGTGTGTGCTCTCATCGCTCTCTTTTGTAGAAACCCACAGTGCAACTCCCTAAGTCCTCCTGGCTTTATGGTGGGCTGGTCTCCATGAACCCCAAGCAATTAGTCCCTAATCTCAAGGTAATCATATTTGAGTTAGTGACTAGATGTTGAATTTTATTCGCCTGTTTAGCTTCGGTGTCACTTCTGGGTAACATCTAACGTCCAGAAATCCCGCGTTATGTATCAGTGGCATGTAGTTAAGATTTTTTAAGTGTAGGTGTGCGTGTTAGAATTAAGGCTGCAATAAATTAAACGACAGACAGCGAGCTGGAGTTGATTTAAATCTTGATGACACGTGAAAGCAAAATAAATTATATAACATTTTTTACAACTTACACTTAAATTAGTATTTTTCTTAACGAAAAACTTAAATTGTAGCTTTGCTTCCAGCACATTTTCACTGTTTTAAAAAAAACTGTGTGCTAATATATCCACAGTGCATCATATACGTGACACATTCTCAACATACTGCAGGTTTCAAAAGATTAAACCACTTGAAGATAGATATTTCTGCACTTGTAGAAACAATAATTGTGTCCTTCAAAGTATAAGACTCACAGATCTCAAACTTGAGACTGAATAAAACTTTAATAACACACAAGAGGAAGAGACTATATCATAATCAAATCTGGAAAAAGGACAAATATTAATAAATATTAAGAATAATGAACACAAAAAGGCGTTACATGCTGATGAATATAGCGTGCTGCATTAACACTACGGTTTGCTTGCATGCAGTAGAAGCTCTCATAAATGTTAAATAAAAGCAACAAATCTAATGAAAGCATAAAACTGTTTATAGTGTGTGTTTTAAAATATTTTTATCATTTGAAGTTTTTAGTTTTTTTATGTTAAAGATGCAAAGAGGCGGACCTGGTGCTGTCCACGGTACTGAAACATGTAAATAAAAATCAGCACAAATAAGGACAATATTAAACAAACTGTATCTCTATATATATATAATAAGTTTATAAATTTAAGTCAAATCTAACACATTTTTAATAATAACCAGAAACTCTGCAGAGCTGTTTTTCCAAGTCAGTCCTAAAAATAAGACTTATTTTAAAGCACAGGCTTTCTTAAGTTCCTAAACATTTCCCTGCAGCAGACCTCAGCATTCACGTGCATTACAAATAGGACAATTACACAGCAACTGCAATCACCCCCTTTGGTAAATGTTATTGTCAGCTAGCAGCAAAAATCTTTAATTGTCCTACGTTTATCTGGTTCTTCAAGTCATTGTTCAAAGAGCGCAAACGAGGGTCATTTGTGAACTGAAATACTTTGCATGCAAAGCGGAGCACAAGATGCTGTAATACTTGACCTTTCAGCATAATTGTTGCAGGCATGAAATGCAGCATTCAGAGCTCGCTGAGTGGAGTCTTTTCTCTCTCCCTCCCTCTGATGAACAAAGCGCATTTTATACACCTTCGGTGTTCATTTGGCTTTGTTTCTTTGGAAGAAAATTTCTCTGGGACTGGCTGCAATTTATCTTCATTTTAATAACAGTGCCGGGGCGGGAAAAAAAAAAAAGGCACAAATCACAAGATTTCTCGATTCAACACTTAACAATGGATTTCATGCTTAGCCCCTTAAAAAAAGCCAGAAAACTTGCAAATGGATGTATTTATCAGTTTGACATGACAGGTCTTTAACTAAATGATACTGGACAGCAGGATTTCAACGTCTTGCTCAAGGACACTTCAGGCAGACAGTGATCGCTGCAGGGGTTGAACCCACATCATTCAGACTGTATGTTGAGTGGTTTCTTTGGTCACAATGATGTTAAATAAAATAGGAGAAATTCCCAAAATGTATTTTTATATAATACTTTAAAGCCCACAATGTTACAACTATTGAAGATATTTATCTAGATCCATCTATACCTGTTTATTTATTTATTTATTTATTTGTGACCAGTGCTTCAGAGTCACAATAAACAAACATGCATGTAGAAAAAACCAGTATATAGTGGAAATTATATTAATTTTACCCGATGAAGGTCTGAGAGCAGAACTATTAAAGCGATTGACTTCACTAAAAATTATTAAAGAAAAGCAAATCTGTGACAAAAGATGCTCATTTTGCCAAATAGCTGTTGTCTATTATTCACCCTCTTTTTTATGTGAACAAATTGGATGAATGTAGGGACAATAAATAACATATTTGATATCATATTTAGTAAATACTATTTATTTATTTAGCTAATTCTATCCCTGTAACCTATTATATCACCTATAAACTGTTCCTAGTTAATGGTCAATCTTCTAAGAATATATTTAGAGAGAACTGAGAACTTTTTCTGATATAAAAAAATCATAATTGTGTAGACCCATGATATCATTATCAGCTAGTCCATCTGGCATATTTTAATTTAACTGTTCTTAATTTGTATTTTGTGACTGAAATAGCACTCTTTACTCTCATGTACATTTCAAGGCAACAGATTTATGTTTTTTAACCCTTTCTGGTCACTCAGCTAACAAATTACCACACTGTTGTTCCATCACTTTTTACTGTGTTTAAGGACAGACAGTACCATTTCAGAT
Source organism: Sciaenops ocellatus (assembly GCA_033000465.1). Taxonomy (NCBI): domain Eukaryota; kingdom Metazoa; phylum Chordata; class Actinopteri; family Sciaenidae; genus Sciaenops; species Sciaenops ocellatus. Next base: position 6,296,105 of record CP136878.1, on the reverse strand, counting down.
GTGTTGTCATGTCATTTGTAATGACAGTAAAGAGAATCAGGTTTAAAGGACAGTATCGTCTGCATAGAATCGAAGTCGCAGTGAAACAGAAGTTAGAGAGTCTTAAGCTTCAGTTTTATGACATATTCTAAGCAAAACAAAACATGTGGACTGGGATTTGATAGGAGAGGTTTTTAAATCGAGTCCTCATCATGTGATTTGGATTACTAAAAGTAAGTGTGGCTTGGAGATAACAGCATGACATGGAGCTGTAGAACGATTATGCAGCTGCAGAAGATTGTTCTCCACGTTCTTTGGAAATCTAAGCAAAGTTTTGTCTCCTGAAGTCTAAACACACACTTGTAAAAGTCTTCAAATCTGTTTGCGTTATATAAAATCAAGAAACAAATCCAAGAGTAAAGATGGAACTACAATTATGTAGCCCAGCAGAGTCTAAAATGAGAAAATAACTGTTCTAAGAAGTGATCCCTGTGGCACCTCATGTTTGCTGAGGAGGATCCTAAACCGCTAGGAGGGACAAAGACTGAGATTTAGTGCAGTATCAAAGCCAGAAACACTTTCAGAAAAATCAAGAAGCTACTAAAACACATTTTTGATAAAAGTAAGCTGGTCTTTTTGTGTTTTGATGAAAAAACTCAACAATGGTACTCATATTGTCGGCATCTGACCGGCTCTGCCTTCTTTAACCCAACCTGGTTCAGACACATTCAGGATTAATTGTTCTAATATTAATGGTTAATGTAAAAGGAATTAAAACACAAACATCTGCGACACAAATGCCCAGAGCAAGGCCTCTTCCTTCCAACACAGGCTCACCACCTTTCTCAACCTCACTCTTGACATCCATTTGTCAAAATCATGTTGCAGGCAGAGAGACATTTTGGTGCAAAATTACTTTTTAAGGCTGAAAGAGCTGGTTTGAAATTGTTGGCCCAGTGGATACACCCTCTGATTTTCTTACTCAACCCATACAGGTTTGCCTACAGACTGGAGTTTATATCTCAGTCTCAACCAGACCACATAGGTCCTATGGGTTGGAGGACTTGTTGACCTGAACCTATTTTTAATACCCAAATTTAAATGTTAAAGGAGGATTTCCAAGAAAGCTATAATTGTTCATATATTATTTTCAAATTCTGATGTTGTAAATTAATAGATCAGCAGACTAGCAGGGCCACCAATGAAGTTGGGGAATTAACTTTGACAGTTTAGCTTTATGAACTCAAGAAAGTTTGTTATAAATATTAGGAATATTATGTTTCGTTGATGGTAATGGGACTTGGCAATAATGATGAATTCGTACCAAAGGTTTCAAACTAAGTAAAACATGAGCACATACCCCCAAATCAGATGGCTATAATAGCTATAGTTTATTTGGGTTAATTATGATATTATTACTGAAAATGAAACAAAAACTGAGGGATGATATTTAACGTATGACAAATTGTGAGGGCTGTATCTCAAATTAGGATTTATCATTCATGCACAGACATATGAGGTCAGACAGAGTTGGCAGTGACTCAAACCATTTTCTTTATTCAGTTTATTGAGTCTGTTGTCGTACTTTTGTTCTTAGGAGACCCGATCTGAGATTCAGATTAATTATTTTGAAGGCTACATTTCAGATTACCTCAGGTTAGTGTTTGGATTTGATTAAAAGATTAAGTTTAGGATTGGAGGATGAGGACGAGGGTTAAGGTTGGTTTCTGGTTATATATGTTTGGTTATGTGAATTTGTTTTATGACATGCAGGGACCAGGAGCCTGCGAATAAGGGTTCAATCTACAAGACAGGAAACTAAACGTATGTTTATATGCCCTGTTTATCAGAGATTAGTCTCATTAAGAATTATGATTTATTAAGTACCAGTATGTAGTATCTTTCGAGGGCTCGAATCGAGGACTGAGAACTGTGAATCATCAAGCTTCTTTATCCCACAAAAATGGCTTATTCCATTAGCAAGCCTGCTTTCATGCACCTCTGTCATCCTATTCCAGTGCACCACTTCACCTCACCCCCCCAAGAACAACCTTATTCATCTGTTCTAAATACTTTGAAAAGCAAATTTTAATCCCAAACACTGACAGCATATGCCACCTTTAGCACACATAGCCTGGATACAATTTGGTATAATAACCCATAAATAATAAATAGTTTTACTGATGAGTCCTTCAGATATATTCCCCTGAACTGTTTGTGAACTTTTAATAGATTTCAAGTGTTTCAAATATTTGTTTTCTTTGCATATTTAACCCTCCAAACTTAAACTCAATTACTTGCATGAAAGGATTTTTATATTAAATATTATATTTAATATTCTGCAAACTTTATGTTTAGAGTGGGCTGGTTTTATAAGAGACAACATGAAAGGTCCTCACAAGGACAGCAATTCAAGAACACGTGTCTGTGTGCGCGTTCGTGCCTGAATGTGCGCGTGCTCCCGTTAAACATGCCAATTAAACGAGACCAGACTAAAGCTGAGTTGTCATGTCTGTGTACAGTACCAGCAGGAGTCCTTTGGAAACCAACGAGCCATCACTAACCCCGTTAACACCAGACCCTCCAGGCCGACCCGGGTCCCGCTGCTCGCTCTATAGGCCTGCGGCAATAACTTCTCCATTTAATGAAGGTCTGAATAGTCCGAGGATATCCCTTTCAAATGGCAAGACCTAAAGTGAATTTAAATGGACCTACACGAGGTCACTTCACATTTACAAATTATAGCCTATAATATAATTTTACAGGGATGGGTCGAGAAACAATACACATAAAAAAAAATATGTGAAGGAACATTAAGAGCAGTGGTGGAAAAGTAACTAAGTACATGTATGCAAGTACTTCAGTACAAATTTAGGGTATTTTATTTGAGTATTTCCATTTTTTTGTTGCTATTTTAACCTTTCAGATGGAGATACTGTACTTTACTGTTTACTGTGTATTTAAAAGTTGCATTACTTTAAAAATGAAGATTTAACATATAACATACGAATATTTTATAACATAAAAAGTTAAACTGAAGCTCCACCTCTTATATACTATATAATATAATAATTTACTATACTTTCACTTTAGTAGATTTGGGATATTCATAATTGAGTTTTTTTTATAGTGTGGTATTAATACTACTCTTCACTGAGTAAGATAACATTATAAAAATACTGTGGGGATATTGTTGGAGTGAGGAAACGCTAAAAAATGAACTATAACATTAATAAAAAATATATTTAGTTGTTAATTGTGTTGTTGTTGTTGTAATAGAATAATGATCCCTGCACGTCCACGAGCTTATCATACATGTTTGATTTGAGTTATTGCTAATAAATAAATAAATAAATAAACTTTACACATGCTCAGTAAAGTGGACAAATGTAATGATCCTGAATGTAATCGTCCACCAGTCGGTCCAGTGAATAGTGAAGTAGCCTTTGCAAACTAGAAAAAAAAAAAAAAAAAAATTCCTTGAATGTTGCTACAATAAGCAATCAAGATCCCCAAAGCGTGGACATTTGACAGCTTAATGAGTTCAGGCTGCAATCACTTTAAAGAAAAGGCCCATTTTAACCCCCGAGCAAAAAAAAAAACATGTATGAGATGAGCTGAGAAAAGGCCCAGCTCGCCCATTTAACTCACAGTAAAGACACACATAACTGCAGGTCCATGCAGACACAGGCTGGAGGTGGATGTAAATAGGTCCTGTATATTAGGACCTGTTGAGACTCGCGCGTTTTTTGTTCTGCAAAACGCGCGAGGAGGGGAGGGTGGGTGTGTGGGGGGGTGATATTTGCCCCCCTAATGAAATATGTCATTACGAGGAATTCATGTGACACAAAAGGGGCGACAGTCAAAAATTGCCCCACTGCTGTTCAGTAATTACATAGTTTGCCCTGGCAGCGCCTTCAGGCAGGTGGCTGGTCCATCATGCAAATGGCTTGGCTGTGCCGACGTAATTAGCCACTGCGAGCCGCTTAAATTAACAATTAGCTAACATGCAATTCTGTTCACAACGCGGTAGTTCTCTCTCTTTTTTTAGGCCAATTGTCACTGTATGCTATTCCGGTCGATGAATTGCTCAGTAGGATATAGCCTATGTGATTTCTTACTTGGTCAATTTACAGGCTAAATGAACGGAAATCGACAGAATAAGGGGGCTTGTATATCCTAATCCCCCCCAAAGAGCACACATTTATGTTAAACACCTTCTTATAAGCCTATAACATCTCAGAGATGTCAGGGCTGACAGGCAGCTCAATAAAAATAAAAAAAAAAGGGGGTGTCAGGTGTTGATAGTAAAATGGCAGTTTAACAGAAAACAGCAGTGTAAGTGAGAGTGAATCGGACTCAGAGGCCACATGCTGGGTGTGAGCCAGCCACCAAAAAGGTTCTGCTTTTCTAACCTCTCCACTGATCCCCCTTTGCAGCCGGGCGTCCCTATAAACACTATTGCCGTGCTGCAGGCCAATCACGGCCCACCCACTCTCTCATTATTCTCGCTGCCCTCCCGACATGACACGGGAACAAAGTAGACATTAAGCAACATTAAACCCAGGGATGGGAGTAGTCAGGAACCAGTTATCTCTTAATGAAGGAAAACACATGCGGAGCGATACACATGGAGGGTAATCAATAGAGACGCCCGGACAAAGAGAATCGGAGCGTCCAAAAAAAAAGGGAAATGCAAATCAATTAGAATCGTTGTTTGCTTTGAAACCGTTGAGTCTATTTCCATTAATTACATGTTCATTAAAAGTAATTCGTCTAGGCTCCACAACAACAACAGTTGTCTCCTCCTTTTCCTTTTTGTACCGGAGTGATGGGCAAGACACTGGCCGGAGTCCAAGTCCCCCCTCTTTATTTTATAGTATTTAATCTCAGTCAGTCTGGGACTTTTTGGAGCTTGAAAACAAACTGAGGCTGAGTCGTTCATCTGCTAAATTGTCTGTATTATCTCAAAGTCTATTTGAAACAACTTAAAAACTCCATGTTGTTCGTTCCTATCATTAAAAAATCATTTATGCAACACTTGTAGATTTGTTTTAGACTGCCTACTTGCTCAGGAAAAAACTGTTTTTTAAACAAGTGTTATGTTAAAATGTCATGTTCCATCATCATGATCAGTGTGCTATCTTATCTCCTTTTTTTTTTTTTTTTTTTTTTTTTTTTTTTTTTTTTTTTACACAATCAGAGTTGCTTTCACTAAAGGCCCACAACCCTCTTTGCTGGTTGCTATAGCATTTTCAAGCACCATTCTGCTAAATCCCAACCCCCACATAGACCTGCTCTGCACACTTGTAATAAATTATCCTCAAGTGAAACGACTAAAACGAGCCGGACCAAAGCTGGACAGAGCCACTTTACTGAATCACACCTCATAAACATTTTCATTTTTGTGTGACTTGACCCCGCAAAGCTTTTATACAGTCAGTGCAACGCGTCTGGGTCTTTCAGCATATCCTCTAAACCTTGCCAACTCTATGGGCCTACTGTTTATCGGAGCTCTTATCTGCCTGCTGATGACTGATGTTATGCAATCACGTTTTGCAACAGCAGTAGACAAAATCTGTAGGCGGCTGGATGCATCTCATGCCGAGCCTCCTCCTTATCCTACAGCCTGAAGTGCAAACATATGCGTCTGGAACACCAGTGAGAAGAGCGCTGATTTGTTGATTAATTAAAACGTGCTCCCCCAAAAATGCCCCCTAAAAGCACACGTTCACAATGCCGTAACACCAAGTTTAGTGGTGAACAAGTGGAAATTTGAATCAGCCTCTTTATTCTATGAGCCCCATCTTTGCCAAATTGAATGCAGATTGAAAATAATTTTTCAGCTCTTGACTTCAGCTATTCAGGGCTCTCTGAATTGGTTTTTGCTACTGTCACATTGCCACACAAATGTAAATAAAAGCATTTAAAAATCCTTCAAATGATTGTGAGGCTGTCGGTTTAGGGATACTGTCTAACGTGCAGAGAGAAATCAAAGATTACAGTGTTAAGCTGCTGTAAATAAATTGAATTTACTGTACTGAATTAATCATAAAATCCTTGGATAGTATTTTTGAAAATGTCCTTTTTTATTGGCATTATATATATTATATAAGCCGGACATAAATGTTTAATACGCCACCATAACATCTGTGTTTTATATTTTGCAGCATCTTAACCTGCAGACAACCTCTGCAGCTTTATCTTAATATATGTACATATCAATGTCTGCAACAAACTCCATTTGTACTCACCTCCTCCAGTGGTTTCCCAGTGTAGGACCAGTGCCTGCTGTGTTTTGGCAGGAAATCAATACAGGGGGGAAAATCTGTTCTAATCATCTGTACATTTACCATCACAATCAACAATCAAAGCCAAGACCTGAATCTTTATTTGTAGGCCTGAACTGAACAATTTTCCCACTGTGAAAGGCAAGCTAAATTAGAACCCTTGGTTCCTGTTAGTAGCTCTTAATGGCTCTGATTTGTGAACTGCTAAATGAGGTTATGTAAATTGATCCTGAATGTAGGCAGAGGCCCGCAGGTGACAGGTGCAGTCGGCTGAAGGTGGGGGGGGGGGGAGGGCAGGGATGGTGTCATGAAATGAAGAGGAGGTGGAGGGGTGGGGAGTAGTATAGCAAGAGGTATTTGCAGGGCCACTGAGAGACGGATTTACAGACAGATTGTCTGTGGGTGAAGAGTCAGTGAGCGAACAGTTAGAAAAACATTTTATCAACAATACTACATTATTAAATACATTGTACTTTAAAGATTCATTATTTAGCTACAAATACACCAAACACCAGTGCTGGAAAGTAACTAAGTACATTTAGTTTATTTAGTACAGTCAGTTCATACTTCCACTTCACTACACTTTATGTTGTATATCATACTTTTGCTCCATTATAATTATTTGAAATATAAAGCCTAACACTTATTATCATATTATATTATTATATTTTATGCCTCATATCTATAACACTGTAGTTATAAGTAGATATAAGGTTTTTTATAAGTGTTCCTTGATGCAGTTTTAACAACTTGATGGAAGACAAAGGTCCCCGTCTGGAATCAAACTGGTCACATTGTGTTCATGTAGCATGTACTGCAACTGCTCAAAAACTTACCACACTTTATATAGTACCACTATATAAACAGGTAATACAACACCTGTATAAATGTTGATAATATTATACATTAATAAACGTAAAATATCCGTATAACTACGATGTATTGAGTTTAATAGGCCGATATGTTGATATGCTGCTTATAGATGATAAACAGGCGGGGTAAATTGGTATCACATCGTGGCATCTAGCGAGACTGCATCCAACTAAATACCTCTCGCCTCACCCTGTGAAAGGCCTCATCTAGGGTGTGTTTGGTTTGTCCATTCTCAGCCACTGTAGAAACTTGGTGGTGCAACATGGCGGACTCGTGGTAGATACACTGACGAAAACACACTGAATCTTATTTTCAGGTGATTATACACTAATGAAAACATAGTTATGAATATTATATTTAATCTCTGCCGTATTCTGCCAGTAACACCCCTTAAATCTTGCACACTAGACCTAAAAGTACAATAAACTTTTAATGTAGTTTTACGTTGTGATATTGGTACTTTTACTTGAAATATAGGCACTACATACTTGAATCTAACTTTGATAAATTTACAAACATTTGTACATTCACTGCTTCTCCTCAAAACCACTCTCTCTTTCTCTCATTAATCATTTGTTTGTCATTATCCATCACAAATAGCTCGTATCTTGATCAGGATGTCTGGTGCTGGCAGACAGCCATGTGTCAGGCACATCTCCACAGTTCCGACTGAGGATGTAATAACAAGGGAACTATCAACATACAGCCTCTCTGGGAAAGACTGCTGGGTGACTGAAGCACGCTGACTCACTGCACTCCACTTCGACCATTTAGGCTCCTCTGGTTCCTGTTTCAGCTGCAGGGAGGACAACGTAGGAGGACATTCCTTACTTAGGAGGTGAGAGCTGACCAGGCGTAGGATGGGACTTAGTACATGTGCATAAGTACTGTAATTCATTTCACTTTATACCTGTACTCCACCACAATACTGGATTTGTTTACTCCATGTATTGAATAAGGGCATATTGGTCGTATCCGCAGTAATATTTCTAGAACTTTGGGAGGGTTTAATGGGTTTACTTTCTACAATTACACGTAGGTTTATGTATTTTTTTAAAATTAGACAGCAGAACAAGCTGTAAACTCAACACAAAGCAGACACGAAGCAACGTTAGCATTCATTTAGTGTTGTGTTTGTGATCAACAGTCAAATAAGTTGCTCTCCTTTTAGCTCTGTTTTGGTCTTCACCCACTCCTGAGAGAAATAAAACTGTTAAATACTCCAGTATGTTCGAGAGCTGGTCGCTAACTTTGTCTGTCTGCTGTTGGATGCTGGAGTAGGTCGTGTACGATGGGTGGTTTCTACAGCTTTTTGATGAAAGCTACAAGCAATAAACTTAAAACATATAAATGTAGTATTCTTCACCAAATTACATACTGATATATACATATATATATATATATATATATATATATATATATATATATATATATATATATATATATATATATATAGAGAGAGAGAGAGAGAGAGAGAGAGAGAGAGAGAGAGATTTTTCTTCTTCTTTCATTACTTCCCAGTTTTACAGTTTAGTTTTGCTTTTTTCCAGCAGTGTCATGTGTCGGATACGATTTGAAAAGAAAAACACAATTCACAGACAGTCAAGAGCTTGTAATGGAAAACCATCTGAACATAGTTCAGGCAAGACACCTCTTCAGTCGCTCCATGTGCAAGGGAACCTGTATTAAGCTGATTAAGCGGTCGCACATAGAAGGGCTGAAGTGCTGGTGGCCGTGCATCTTCCTCTTGCTGATTGGAAATGTGGCAGGTACAGCAGTGTGCAGCAGTAAAAGCCAGTTAATAACTTTATGAGGATGCTTAGCGCTTTGTCCATATCATTAATGCTCTTCACAGTCAGAAGTGGCTTAAGGCAATAACCTGCCAGCCTACCTGTGTGGCTAAGTTTCAGTGGAGACTGCACAGGAGTGTAGTGTTTTCCCCATCACATTAACTCACTGAGAGCACTACTGAACTCTCAGTGAGTCTGTCTGAATGTGGTCAGTGTTGGGTTTAGTTTCTAGTCTTTAGGCAATGTTGGTGGGTCATCTGTTGGACAGCGGGTCCACCACTTTAGTCCAGACTTAAGTATCTAAACAGCTGTTTGTATTCATGCTCCCCAGTGGATGAATCCTTACTGACTTTGGTGTCACCAACAGATTTGGAGTGAAATGTATGAACTATTGGATGGACTGCAATCCAACTGTGTTAACTTTGAACTGACATGAAATGTGAGATAGATATTCGTGGTTCCCAGAGGATGATTCCTAATAACTTTGGTGACCACCTGACTTTTCTGCTAGCACCATTTATGATGAAAATAGTTTTAAATTAAATATTTCAACTGCTACTTGATCTGCTACATCACTGCTGTAATAACTTTAGTGAACTTTATACGTTTATAATAAATAAACATAATAAATGACATTCCCATTAGCTTCAGCTCTACTGCTATTGCTAATTGGCTAATGGTAGCATGCCAACAACAATAAATTAAAATGATGAACATATTAACATATTGTACCAGCTGAACGTCAGCATGTTAGCCTTGTCATTGTAAGGAGCCTCACAGACCCTCTAGCATGGCTGCAGACCTCTTGTTAAACAGTGAATAATGAAATAACCAGGCATTTCAACATATTTAATCCACTGTGCTGTGTTCCTGCTTCACGGTAAAGTGGTTCTCTTCTCACAATAGAAGATGGTGTTAAAAATAGTGATTGATAATTATTAAAAGCAACATTTCTACATGTTCAGCTGCCGCAAGGAGCTCAGTCCCAAGTCCACAGGAAAGGAATACATTTAATTATTCCCCTCTCACTTAAACGAGACAAAACCTTTCCACCACAATCCACTTGTCTCTCTGCATTGTGCTCCCTCTTTCTCCTGACCCTCCCGTCTGGCCTTTACTCTGTCTCATGCTCTGTCAACATCATCTGCCGCTGTGGAGCAGACAGGCTCAAAAGCAGACCTTTTTCACTTTCCTGCAGGTGGCTGATGTGACTGAGGCAAGAGGCAGCAACAATCCCTCTTCCCTCGCTTCCCTCCACCAGCAGCACCTTATTTCCTGTAAAACACAAACTCCCTCTCCAACAAGACCGCATTCTTGTGAACCAACGTACAACATTTTCCACCTAACAAGGCATCACCTCTTAATTACCATTGGTAAGCCTTGTACAAACAATTAATTAACAGTTAATAACACACTATAACACAATATAATGTTGTCTAGTTTTGCACATTTTTTTGTGGTCTTTGAATGTCTTCAAGTTAAATATTTGAAAATGCATCTTGGATGCATTGATATAATAATTCTAGACTTTTAAATTCACAAAGCTCTTTTTGTTTTGTTTGTGTTTACAAAATGTAGAATTCATAAGAAAGTGTATAAGCAAGAATTACTTATTATTATTATATAGGGTTTTTATGTGTAAACAATATGTATCCATTATGTAGGGCTATTTATTTATTTTCCTCATGGCACAATACAGCTGCTAATGGCTGAAAGCACTAACAGAAATCTAGTAAGTGGATCTTCCAAGATAATTATCTAAGTCCATTTGTCTATGTCAACACAAACCTACATATTGATGATTTTTTATGTGTATAAACAGCTGATAAATGTTTTGTAACCCTAGATTTTGCTTCCAGCTACTTTTATAGGATAAATCAAACAATAAGTTGCATTAATACACTCTTTTGTGTATGCTTACAGCTTCATTTATTATGAATAATTAAGTGTTAAGTGTTTATGTACTGCTTATTGATAGTACATAGAGATGATATATTTATAAGCATCTTGTTTGTATAAAAACTGAATCAAAACATGAGTTTGATATTTTAAAATGTAAATTGTTGTAATTTGTACTTGCTGATGTGCAATTGTTGAGTTTTGAAGTAGGTTTATGTGCATTCAGTCTTTTCCAGTGGTATAAAGTCACTAAGAATGTTTACTCAGGTACTGTACTTCAAGTATTTCTATTTTATACTACCCTATACTTATTATTTCACTATATTTATTTCACAGTTATACTACCTTACTTTTCAGATGAACATTTTCCGAACAATATAAATTAGTACAATATGACACATCTGATAGATTTAACCTACCTCAAATTACACAAGTAGTACACAAGTATTGCTTATATATTGATGCATCGATAATAACAATCCAATTATATTATGTAGTACTGACAGGGCTGCATAATGAACACTTTTTAAGTACATTTTAATGTTGTAATGCTAGTACTTTTACTTAATTAAGAGTAAAAGTACCGCTCTTTTCCAATTGTAACCACATGAACTCTTTTAAAAATGCACCATGATTATCTGCAAAACTCAAATTTATAAAGTAAAGTTAAATATAATCATAATGGGAAAATATATGTTTTTTTACTAATAGAAGCACCCTAAATCACAATTCCTGCCAGTATAAAGAGAAAAAAAATAATCACAGCTCTTGGGTCTGCAGCCAGGCAAATTAAATGAGCAGTTTTTTAATTTCTGAGCTCCTTGCTGTGTGGGAACATTCAGCAATGGCTCAGCATGTCAAACCATGTCAAGTGTTACAGTTCCTTTCCTGTTTCAGGGGGAAAAAAATATCACCCCAGAGATGAATTAAACTAAAAAGGCTTGTCTTCAGACCCCTTCCTAAAATGATTAACCCTTCTAGAGAGCATTATTGAGCTCTGAGTGGTTGTGCTTTCTCATTGCCTGTAATTGTTCTTTTTCTGTTGTTGCCTTCATCAGTCTCTCTCCTCATTATATGAAAAGAAGGGAAAAATGTCTGAATAGAGGAGGGAGATTTTCCCACAGTCACTCAACTCAGAAAAATACGCCATTGTCGCCAGGTTCCCATCCCAATGCCCTGCTGCACAGTCCGCCGGGGTCTGAGGGACAATGTTCCTATAATTGAGTGACCATTCTTTCTCCTGTTTGAAAAGTAAGTGATGGAGAATACAGTTAATGTAGCTACAAATCTCACATCTAATCAGTCCAGTCTGCAGGTCGTCATGTCTGGTTTCTTATTTGACCGCAGATATAATTCACAGTGAAAATTCTGAGCAACAATGCAATGCACTTTAGTTATAGCCTAGGCTTATTATACAATTAATGTAGATCCACGTGCAATTATGCTCAGTTGAATTATAATTTTCTTCTATGAGCATCAATCATCTTGCATTTCACCCATTACTGAAAGGCTTTAGTGTGCTGATGTATAGTACGAGCCATGTGTATTATTGTGTGGAATATGTGCACCGGCAACACTGAGCCTTTTTAACTCTTAATGAGAACAAAGTGACATTTTATTCTGCTGAAGCCTCTCCTCATAACATCAACATTACCTGCGCCATCTACAGCTATAAACCAAGGCGAAGCAAATTTATTAATGTAGCTCAATTCATACACGAGGCTGTTTTTAAAGTGATTAACATACATGTAAACATTATAGGTTAACTTAAAAAGAGTGATTAAAGGAGAATATTAACATATAATCAAATACAGAGGCAAAGCAGATCTAAACATGAAAATAATGACAGAAAAACAAAGGAAAAATGTAATAAAAACAAAAGTGATAAACATTAAAATGCTATGACTTAGATGGCTTTATGCTTTCAAAGGTGGTCAGAGACCTTTCATCCTCTGGCAATGTGTTCCACAGGTATAGTTACTTTTTCAGATCAAGACTTTGTGCACAAAACATACGATCAGTTTATAAAATATGATGATTTGTTATTATTTAAACTACCTAACAGTATATCAAGTTGTTAGAAATCAACCAGCCAATCAATGAAATGCTGCTTACATGCTAATACATATAACAGTAATCATGTAATAATAATGCAGTAATATAATCATGTGTGTGTCATACTGTAACACTCATATTTGATATTTAAGTACATTTTGCTATCATTTCTGTACTTCTACATTCATATATACATGGAGTATTTTAATTCAACTTAGTCAACTATATTATTAAACTTAAAGAAAGTTGGTTTGCAGGCAAACAATGACGCAGCAAACTATAGTGAAAGATAACTTTTAAGATAAATTTAAAATATTTCATGAACTCAAACTCAAACTTTATTTATTTAGATAGCACCTTTAATACAAACATGCATCCCAAAGTGCTTCACAGAGCAAATAAAAACAGAAATAGACAACAATGAGTAGAATCCAGCAGAATAGATCATCCATAAATAAAATTAGGCCATAGAATTAGAAAATGTTATAATGACTAAAAAGAGTTTAAGTAGTAGTAAGTCTTAAGTTTAAGAAACATAAAAACTATAAAAACTTATAACAGGCATGTCCAAAGTCCGGCCCGGGGGCCAATCATGGCCCGCGGTCAGATTTCATGCGCCCGCAGTATGGCTGAAGATTTGGCTTTTTTGGTTGACATAAGGAAGCATCTGAATGTGCTAAACGTAAACCTCTAAGGACATAACTGCTGGTCTTATGTACCTGAATTAATGAGCTTGTGAAAGTCAAGAGCAAGAGTGATACGTTTTAAACTTAAATATTAACAGACTTTGCATTACTCATAATAAGTCATGTTTAAAATGAACACGAGGTTAAGATTTGTATCCACTTCATGCAAGTTTAACGTGTTCCATACAATTTATAGTTTGTTATTTGACTTCAGATGTGAAAGAAAGGAAGAACTGGTTTTTAGATTTGTTCACGCCTGATTGGTTTAGATTTGGTGACATGGCCATTAAAGAAATGATAATTGTGGCAATGAAAACAAAATTGTTACAGAACAGTGCATTTGTATGTAACTTTTATTGGTGATTTTTTTCATTTTTAAATGTTAGTATTGGCCTCCGGGCATCTTCACATTGTCAAATCTGGCCCTCTTTAAAAGGAGCCCCTGCATTAGAAGATAAAAGAAATTAAAATAGGTTATTAAAAAGTAAATATTTATATTAAAGACTTAAGCAGATAAAGTCACATAAATCAACCAAAGTTTAATTAAATTATTATTATTATATCAAATTATTATATTAAATTGTATAAAACTATAAACATGCGTCAGCTTTATTATTTTACGTTCTGTCAACTACCCCACGGCTGAGTGCACGCATGCGCGCCCTCGCTCTCATTCTCAGCCAATCAGCGGGCAGGATTCATGCAGGCGTTGAATGAACTGCAATGGCGGAGACAATGAGGCTAAGCGCAAACCACGGTCCTCCTCACGAAACCGGCGACGTGTCCAGCTACAGGGACTGCGTGTGTGTGATGCTGAGGCTGTTAGCAGACTTCGGGAAAGAGGTCGGTGGAGTGGACACTTGTTGGAGCCACGTTAGAGTCACGTTTTAAACATTTAGCCCGAGCTACATGCTAATGTTTTTAGCATCCCGGTGCAGCGGGACTGCGTGGATGTGTGCGTGTTACTCAACATTCAGCAACAGTTACAGTGCTTGTGTTTCTGCTAAATCACTGTATTTTAATGTTTAACAACTCATAGATATCTACATGTTCAGACAAGGCTAAACTAGCCTCTCAATTTAAACAGAAGCTCTATTTTAGCTTCATCTTACTGTCACTAGCTCCTTTTCTAGCTCTTCTTTAGATAGATAGATAGATACTTTATTGATCCCCGAAGGGAAATTATTTTGTTGCAGCAGCATTACAAGTAACAGCACCTCGGAACCTCGGGGCAGGACGGAGACACAGAGATGCACAGCAGATCAAATCATTAACTAACTATAAACTGTAATGGAGCTATGGTAACAATAATGACAGTAATAATATATGTAGTGGACGTCGTGCAGGACCACAGCAGCAGCCACGATCCATGAGAACCTGCTGGACGAGAGAGCACAGAAACTCCGGGGAAGAAGTGTAGTTAGTAACATGCATTAATGTGACGTGTATGTTTACAACACAGAACAGGCACACACTACGTACAGGCATGAGGTGAAAATCGGTGACAACAGTATTAACAGAATAAACTCTAAGGAGGAGGAACATATGGTTCTACCTCTAAAAAATATGCTTAAGAAAAATATATTTACTCTTGTGCAACAACTTTATTATGTCCATCAATCAAATCAGCTGTTACAGAGTGAGTCTCCTCGCTCTGCACAGAGGGGAGTCATTATACAGAGTTGTGGCAGTTCGTAGGAATGACTTCCTTATCATATGAACTATATAATAAATATTAATAAAGTATGACAGCACATATGTGATCCTCAGTACTGCCCTTTGTCTTGTAAAGCGAGTACACATATAAAATACATACTTTATATGTTTACACTGCATTTGTACACATGTATTAATCTCCTTTTCTCTTCCATCACTGAGTACAACAGCTATATTTGTTCTAGTATTAGTACCATCATCACGGTGACTTTGCACCACTGTTTTACAAGAAGGGCTCTGAACAAAGATGACTTTATTGATGAATTATTTTGATATAAAATAGGGAGATTTACAATGATATAAAACAGATAAAAGCAGTAAATACTTAACCCTTAATGCTGCATATTGAAGAAGCTGGTACCAGCACATGATAGACATTTTTCTGTCTTGAATCATCAACCCTAATTAATTATTCAAGCAGGATACACTGTGCTGTTCTGTGTTAGACACTGAATCTACTTCATGCTAACGTCCAGGATGGTGTAACCTCACTTTGTGTTTTTGAAATTCAGCTCAGATTAAGCGATGCAGCTCTGAGAATAGAAGTCAACATCGACGCTGTGGATGTTCCGTCATCTCCAGATGCTCGCGTGTACAGTTGTTTACAGGAGCATATCACTAAATTACAGGTAAAGTGGCTACACAGTGTAAGATTGTGAATATTTGACACAAATTGCATGATTTTAGCGTGTTTCATCCATTATTTCAGATGGCTATTTTGTAACACATTATCTCCTTTTAATTTGTCAGTATTGCTCTTAAATTTAAAAAAATATGATTTGCTCTTTCATGCGTCGTTCTTTCTGCCCTAATCGTTGATACAGGCTGTTTCGGAAAGCTTAAATACCCTGGTGGATGCTCATGGCGATCCGTCATCTCCACAACACAACACAACAGACGATGCTGTCACCTCATCGTCGCTCAAAGAGCAGACGGCCGCACCGTCTGAGCGTCATCCTCTCAGCTCGGAGGCTGCAGAGAGCAAGGCGGCGGCTGATGACGTCATGGTTCAGATCAGAGCCAGGAAGTCAGAGGTTGGTCTCAGTCAGCAGATCTGTCAGCTGTTCTGGCAGTGACATTTTTAGAGCCCTCTTTACTCTCTGTCAAGCAAATGAATAATCATAAGTAATTGCTTCCAAGGATGTGCACATGACGCGCCGCAGTGAAGCAAACGCCTGATGGAGATCTGATAAGCCGAGTTCAGCAGAGAATAAGGGGTTCTTTAGTGCTGTGGTCGGGTAGAACAGACCACATTGCTGGAGGGCTTTGAGAGAGGGCCAGGTCCTTGATGGATTATGAAGTGGATGCTCATTACTCTGAGATTGCATGTGGATGAAGGACAAGAGGCCCCATTCTGTTGTGCATTTATTTTGGTAGCCAAGCAAACAGTATTCATATTCCATCATTTCATGATGGCAAGCAATTCAACTTTTTTGGCTACCTGGAATAATTTCCAACTGCATTTCTCATTCCATGTGATGTAAATTGCTGCAGCCTCTTTGCCCCGGATCATTAGACTTATGTGGGCAAAAAAAAAAAAAAAAAATCATCATTGCATTCTTGACATCCATCAGCGGCTCATCAATCTATCATCTTATTATCTGTGTTGTCTCTCCATTGTAACCCTAGATTGAGCGGAGAATATCTGCATTTATGGAACGCAAGCAGATGGAGATCAATGAAAACAATGTACGCGAGTTTTGCAACGTGATCGACTGCAATCAGGGTGAGAATGGGAAAGAGGTTGGGGGGCAGGGTGGAGAGGGAGCCTGCACACAGATTGCCAATGTTTGGGAGAGAGCTGATTTCCACAGGCGAGAGGTCAGGCTGAACTGCTCCAAGAGTGGGGCTGAAGTAGCTAACACACTCGGCCTCAAAACACAACCAGCTTAGTCCAGAAAAACACGAGACAGAGGGCCTTTTTTTTAATTCAAAGCCTGTGTTAGACACCAGTTATAGAAATCAGAACATAGTAATGGTAATATTTGTAATTTAAGTGATTTTATATAAAAAAATTCTTTTACATTACATTGTAAATTTATTTTTAATCAAAACGTATCCTCTGTAGAAAACAGCTGTGCCAGAACAGATGCAGTTTTCACTCCATATCCTGGTTTTAAAAGCCACGTGAAAGGTAAGAAAATATATTAATATATTTCAGTGTGGCATTTCTTAGCAGCTTGATTTTATAAACTGTAGCTATTATTTTTAAGAAGTCAAAGGCTCGACTATGTGAAAAAATGTCCATTTATATATTTTTTGGTTTAATTAATACAATTAACTCCAAGTGTCACTCTGCAGTACATTATATATATCATGATAAAAATCTGTTTTGGGGTCAGCTTGCTGCCAGAAATAGTCACAAAGAAGTGCTGAACAAATTAAAGCACCAGCAACAGATTTTTCAGTTAATTAATCCAAACTGCCCAACAAATGTCAAGTGTCTTATGAGCATCTACATGCTTTGTACAAGACTCTGTTAAACCGCGCTGTTAACTAGGCTTTGGTTAGTATTGGGTTACAGCTCCTGTTTACATGTTGTGTGTTTCGATTGGCTAGTTACACGAGTGGTAAACACTTATGGACCGCAGACTCGCGGTGGGGGAGGTCAAGGAGAGGCTGGGGAGCAGCAGAGGGGGTCGTTGGCAAGAGACTGCGGAAATGCAGCCATAGAAGAACGACTTCACAACATCGAGACTCACCTGAAACTGCCCACAGGTCAGAGAACGACGAAGACACAAACGTTTTCCTAATAATATTTTACATGATGATGATGTTTCACATGTCTGAAAGGGTCACATCTGATTTATGAGATGTTTTTTTTAAACTTGTACTGATGGCAAGTTACCATTACAGTGTATAGGAAATGTTATTATGAAGACATTGCAGTCTGTGTACTAATTTTTGAGATACTTTTGGTTGAATCTGTTTAAAAATGAGTTAATCAGTTTTTACCTGATATAAACAGTGTGACATTATTACACACAAGACTCACTCACAGTCGTCATCATACATTTGTTTAATTTGTCTTTTAAAATCATCAATATTCAGACTGCTCAACAAGTGTTTTATTCCTTAGCGGGTCCAGTTCCACTGAGTGTCTACCAGAGACTAAAGAAGTTGGAGGATCGTATCCTGGAGTTGGAGGGACTCTCACCGGAGTACTTTCAGTCAACGGTGAGTCTCGTGGCTTTGAACTAAATACATGAAAGGCACTTAATGATAATCAGTCAGAGTTCATACACAGGTGTTACAATAATGGATGTAATGGAGACATTTTGACATTGGTGTTAAACATCTGTGCTATGGACATGTTTTTCTATTTTAAAACTGAACAGATGTAACCTTTCTTTGCTAAAGACATTAACTCTGGAGCTCCTACAATTTATCCAGTTCTCTGATGTGAACTTAAAGGTCCAGTGTGTAACATTTAGGAAGCCACCGTAGTTTCTCTACACGCTTGGAAAGGGAGCTGTATTCAGTTGGTTGCAATCTGCAATCTCACCACTAGATGCCACTAAATCCTTCACACAGGATTTTTAAAAGTGCCCTTCTTGTAAACGAACAAAAGTTATGTTTACATTCAGTTCAGCGATATTCCAAACATATTTGATATGTTCAAATATTAATTAATGTGCGACATAGCAGATGGCCATATAGTCATATTTGAGTGTTCAGCGTTGCCGCTGATCTGTGACGAGCACAAAGAGAAGCTGCATAAACGTGACATAAACGAGGACTTTGTTTCTCGGCATGTTACCACCACCTGTAGTTGGCAGGACGTTGCACCACCTTCGTGCTCGTTCACAAGAACAAACCACTGATGGTTTAAAACAGTCGCTGCTATTGATAACGTTCTCTCTTCTCTTGCTTGTGGAGGTGTAGACATGATTCACCAAATAAACCTCCTCCCTGTGAGCACAGGCTTTTAAAGTGCAGGAAGAACAAGTACTATATACATGAAAAATGTTTTTTTTGACATTTTTTGATGCAGTTTACCTTTTGGCTCTTCTGTGCTCTGAAGAAATCCCAGAATTTCAACACTCGAGAACTCAACAGTATTTCAGACACTGATTCAGACACACTCTTATTGGCATATTTAATGTGTATCGTCCCTAAAGCTGCATGTTGAATATTGGTTTGCTGTCAGCAGAGTCATTGCAAAATGAAATCTACTTACTGAGAGGAGTTTTTGCGTGATGCTAGTTCCTCCGATATTTCCGGATACGTCAACGCGTTTTCCTCCTCGAGCTACACTTGGGTTGATTTGAGTCAAAAATCCCAACGTGTTAGATTTACTTAAACTTTTAGGTCACTGCAGAAAGCTCACTGGAGTAATGACTACTTTTACTCCAGCATGCTTCACAGAGAAGCACAGACTGAAAAGATGGCAGCAAGTCATTTATTTGACTTTATATTCAATCCGACAGACTTGAGCAGTCACACAGACTCTAATTTGCCATCTTGAAGGAGTCTGTCCAGCGTATGTTTAGTTATCTGAGTAAGTGTGCTTAAGATGCTGCATGTCTCTTCACACTGGTATTTCTCAGCACCGCATGCTGCTTCTGTGAGTATGCTGCTCTCCAGCTGCTTTTGACTCGCTGCGTGTTTGTGTGAGCAGAGCAAGAGATGTCGAGTGTCTTTGAATAAACTGATGGGGTCTTTTGTATTCGGAGTGCCACTTTTTATTTTATTTATTTATTTATTTGTGATTTTGGATAAAAAATAGTTATGAACATAGTTTAGTGTTTGCTGAAGAGCTGTACAGTTGGCCTATAGTTTCAGACGTAACATTTTAACAAATTCTGCAGCATCTTAAAAATAAACATTTCCACAATGATTTACAGTTTCAGGGTAAAAGCACGTATGCCATTTAACTGTAACGTCCTCTGTTCAGGTTTACCAAGGACGTTTGTCAGATGTTACCCCTCTCGTCTCTCCTCTCGGGGTGGGCATGACAACTCGAGTGCTCGTTTGGATGTCAGCATTTGTTCATAACGTATCGAGTGCTCACATTTAGATCTGCGCAGCCGCACGTGAAGTTCAACGCTTTCAGTCACATCATTCATCCAGTGTTAAAGGCAGAATGGCAACCAGGCATTAAAGTGACGTTTGGAAGTGTAGACGAAATGGAAGTGCTGTGAAATTAAACTTGTGTATCGTAAAACAACCAGTTAGATGATTTACAGCGGAGACAGATAACAGGCAGCCTCTCATCACCTCATTTGCTAATGTTAGCAAACGCCACTGTGACACTACGAGGGCAGAGTGGAGATATGCTCCTGTTAAACTTTGTGTACGGAGGAGGCCACCGTGAGCTGACGGCATTTGTTGAGCCACTGTGGCGGAACAAAAGCTACAAGCTACAACCAGCCAGATTATTCAGTTGTTTAAATTATTGCAACGTCTTGATGTTTGTGGATCTAGTTTTTCTACATGTTGACTAATCTCCACAGTCTGTGAGGCAAAGAAACCCACATTTTCACTTGGGGGTTAATTTAAGAGCCCTTTCTTAACATTAGATTTATTTTTCGAGAGCCCTTGATAACAAGTCAATGCACTCTCATTACATTTGTACTTATGGCCAAGTACTTTAAATAGTCTCATGTTTACTGCCTCTAACTCTTGTCAAAACATTCAAGAAAGGCAAAATACCTTAAAATTAAATCAATACAGACAACACAGATTTCTCTCAATCTTCAACAAATGTCTGCAGCTCTTTGTCTGCACAGGTTCACCTGTTTGTGGTTCATGAAGTGGATGTTAGAAAAAATTGTCCGTCAGTCCTTGAGGCGAAGTAAGAAGACAAGTTTAGTTTATTATATTAAAGTGATCTAATGTGTGCTTGTTTCTGCAGAGTCACCTGCACAAGCGACCAAAGACGTCCCCCGCACAGGTTAGTAGTTTGTTTTGTTTCCTTTCACTGTGGTTTGTTGGCGAGTTTAGCCTGTCTTGATCAGCTGATCAGTTTTTTTTTGTTTGTTTTTTCTTACTGTCCTTCAGGCCTGCAGCCTGACAGAGCTGGATGAGAAGATCAGCGCAGTGAAAGCGGCACTGCTGAAGAGGGTGAATGAATTCGGGCCTGGATACGGAGCAGAGTGCCCGATGTAACACACCCACAAACCGTTACGTACCAAACGCACCGAACACACGTCTGTTAATGCATTCGACGTGTCCATTACGGACAGAAAAACTGTGTTCAGTCTAAATAGTTTTGTAGTTAACTGAGATAATTGCTCTGTAAATAAAGGTATTTTTCCTTCATGAACACTTGTTCTCCGTGTGTAATTAAATCATGAGCTTCACATCTCAACCATCAACTGTAATGTGCAATCTGATTCCAATCACTCGTCCCTTTATTGGTAGAAAACAGAGCTGCATCTCATGATTATTTAACATTTTCTTACTCGATTAATCGTTCGGTGTATAAAATGTTTCAATTTGTAAAGATGTAATCCGTGAATTTAACTTAAATGATTAATGTGTTATCAATTATTTCTGATTAATTCCTAATTAATCGACAAATCCGCCTTTAAAAAACAAACATAGAAAATGAACATGCTATTTGATTAATTGATATTTAACATTCATCTTTAATGTCTAATGCCGGGAAGGTGTGTGTACACACACACGTGTCTCTGTGTGTATGTAATTGAGATGAATCTGGGCGAGCACCTGATTTATCTGCCTGACTGCTGTGTGACGATGATCACCCCTAATGGTTGTCATTATAACAAATGACCTGATTACTGCAACTCTGTTTGGAAAACATATCGGAGACCCAACAAACCAGCATTAAATGGGACGCCGCTGCGTTTGACACTGTGACATGTTTATAAAAGGCTTTAGCATAGAGCTTTAACTGCGCCGACAGCTGAAGCAGTAATTCTGCTCTGTGCCTCGTTCTTCATACGTTGATAACTGAGTTATCCAGATCAGAATGATTCGACATGAGTCTGGATTTTTGTTTAAATTCATCCTGAACTGTTAAAAAGCAGCTTAGCTGCATCATAAATCATGATGTTTTACACTGAACCATCAACACGATGTCTCACTTTCTTGGATTTAGAGTAAGAGTGTTGATATTTAAACATTATTTTAGATACACGTTGCTGAGAAATTATCTGTTGGTGAGATAACCAAACAAATCACAACTACATTTTTATAATGAAGAGTTCCAATAAAATCTACAACAAAATTTAGCCTGAGAAGATTGTGACTGTCAAAAGACCAACAGAGCCAGAACATGCAGCATTTCATTGACATTAAAATGAGAATTTCTCATTTGAAAGCTGCTTTTTAAGTCTAACAGCAGGCATGAATAAAAGTTTCTTTCAGGTCCACTGGGAACCGCCGCCAATCGTGCACCTAACATTGTATCATCGTACTCTGACCACACTGATATCTGATGTTTAACACTGATGAACATGTGGAAACATCGTGGTGCAAATTAACACCAGTAACGATGCAGAAACACGAGAAAAGACTTGTGTAGACGAATCTGTCGGCCCATCGCATGCCGGAAGGGTTCCCAACACGTCAGCACTCAAACACACTCACATTAATGCTGATCATGGCTTCAGTTCTTAACTCGTTTAGCCTTTATTTCAAAATAAGAGTACACTGTTACTCAAGACAACTTTATCCAGGATTAACAAGTCAATCCTCAAACTGTGTCCAACGAGACAAATGAGCTGGAATAATTAGCATGTTACCCTGAGCTAGTTAAGCCACATTTAAAGAGCAGGACCCCGGAGGATTACTGCATTATCTTCAAACTCCAGTCCAGGATTGAGCTTTGTAGTTATTAGTTACAGTACAAAAATACCTCCCCGATATTATTTGGATTTTTTCCTCCAATGTATCGTTTCTTTGTGAGATTTTGTATAATTTGACCTCTTTGGGGCTCAGACAGTTACAGAAATGAAACCATGTCCTTTTAATGGAACTAACAACTCCTGAACTGTGACAGAAGCCTCACGTAGACACAAGCCAAAAAATGTTAGAAACCACTGGTTGTGTTAGTTCTTGAGCTTGTGTTTTTTAATCTAAGATCTTACTCGCAGAACTTAGAACTTTAAACTCAAGTTTGAATAGTTTTTAAAGAGCCGTATAGTCACAAATGATCTGCTTGTCATGTTTTATGGTAATTTTATCGTATCATTGTTTGTAGGTTGTGCTGCTCTAAAACCCTTTCTTTGGTCATCATGTGGAATTGATATACTTTATATTGTTTCTATACAAATAAACATTGAATGAATAATAAATCTAAAATAGCTACTAACTGTAGTTACATCAATACATTCAGTGGAGTAAAAAGTACAATATCTCCCTCTGAAATGTAGGAGTATTGGCTTGAAGTAGCATGAAAAGGAAATACTAAAGTACGAGTGCTGTACAATATCAGAGTGAAGTATGCCAAGGTTCTCCCGTATGAGCCAAGTTAAAAGACAGAAAAGTTACAACTTCCTCAATGGCATATTCTCTTTTTAAAAAAACATGAAACTCTTTAAATTCAAACAGAAAAGGTGCGTTGAAGCAGCAGGTACCTTGACCAGTTCACGGTCGACTGAATGAAAGCACGTTCAGAGCCGCCGGATCAAAGTTTAAGGTATTTCAAAAAAATTAACTCCTTTTGTGCTTCTCCGTCATGGCACAAAATTATAGTAATAAACAGAATTTTTTGACAAATTTTGCAACAGATGTGACGAACAGAAGCAGAGAAGGAAAAAAAAACAAAACTTTCTCACGTCTTTTGGAAATTACTGTAACTCCCCTTCCTTTTCTTTGCAGTTGCTCTTTGTATATCACGTCAAGATTTATTTCAGAGTTGATTGATGGAGTGACCTGAATACAATAGAAGACGTTGCATTGTGTTTTTTTTTTTTCTGAAGATATTTCATTCTTAATGCCAAAATGGAGTTTTTCTTTTTCCTTTTTCACCCCCTCTTTCAGGTGTACCTCGCTTGTTTCGGCTCTGTCCGTCTCTTGCTCATAGACTGGAACCTTCTGGGCAACGAGGGGGCCACAATGGAAGGGGAGCACTTGAGCTGCAGCGATGTGGATGGATGTGGAGAGAGAGAGAGAGAGAGAGGAGGGGAGAGGAGAGGAGAGGGGGGTTTGTTCATTGTTCCCCAGGAGCTTTTGTCTCAGACACAGTCCCCTTATGAGGGTTAATGAGGACAAATTGGTCTGAGTGTAACAAATGGATTATAGAGTTGGACAAAAGGTTGTATTTTGTGGGCTGCGTTTGCTGGGATCCACCCATCATCTGCCTATTGAGCCGAGCGCGCTGACTAGCGTCTGCGTGAAGTGGCTCACTAAATATCTCATTATCTTTATCCTGTCTGTTTTATTACATGAGCACATTATGCATGCAGCTTCCGACAACGAATTGAAGTAAAATGTAAAGTTTGTATCACAATAATGCAGTTTGTAATCACGCTAACTACCTGGCTTATTTCCTACAGCTTATCTCAAGAATATAAAGTCAGTATGTCAACATTAGTGTCAGTAGTTAGTGCTCTAAGGTTGGGTGGGCATAGTGTACCCTTTCAAATTAACAAAGAGCCACTTCCTCATTGACTCGATGTAATTCCTGCCTGTCAATCAGTCCTCCCTCCGCCTGATTTCTTGTTATGTTCTTGGGAACCTCGGTAAAAAGACACAGAGGTGTTCCTTGTCTTCTATGGGTCCGGTTGTATTTTTTGGTGGGGTCGAAGGAGAGGATTCATATCCATTCATATCTCACAAACTCTTAATGGGCTCCAAGCCCTCCAAAAAGAAAGCTCTTTCCTGTGACTAGTCAGCTCCAGTCTTTATTCATCTGTGGCTCCGTGTCAAAAAAAAAACTGTTGCTCGTTTGTGCCCCGAACAATGAGGAACAAGGCTAAATCTCTAGCTGGGAACAAAAGACAGAAAACAGGCTTTTCACTCTGCAGAACATTAGATTCTGACACATTTTGCTGTGGCAGTTTTTTCCTCATCCTGAGTGCTGTGGCTCTGGTCTTTTAAAGAGACCACCTGTTGGCAACAAGCCCGTTCTTCATTACAGACATCCCTATTATCACAGGATGAGGAGCGCCACAGGCTAACTTTTTTAAGTTAACCCTGCTGCAGTTTCCAAAGCTGGCCGATTGGGAAACATAAATTACATATAACCACTGGAAAATCTATTTCTGCTCGTAATTGT
This sequence comes from Sciaenops ocellatus, assembly GCA_033000465.1. Taxonomy (NCBI): domain Eukaryota; kingdom Metazoa; phylum Chordata; class Actinopteri; family Sciaenidae; genus Sciaenops; species Sciaenops ocellatus. Next base: position 6,270,625 of record CP136878.1, on the reverse strand, counting down.
GTATCTTGTTTTTGAATAAGGGCTTTTGTCAGCGTAAGAGGGAAGTACTTCATTCATGCCCTTGTCAGTTACAAATGTCACAAACAAAGGACTCGAATGTAGGCAGCTTGAATGTTCTATAACTACAGATTCAGAGCCAAATTCATATGTATTCTTCGGAGAAGACCCAAATGTACTTACTGTAAAGTTGTTGATGGTGGTCTCTGGTACTGTTCACTCAATTACTTTGGGGATCTGGAGGGTTTTTGTTCTTTTGAAAGCAGATTTGAGCAATTTTCAACCCCCCAAACATTAGCATAACTACAGCATGATAATGATTTTCACAACCGTGTGTAAAATAAAAGTACTGTAGGTGGCAATACGAAGCAATCAAGTGCATTCTTTGGCTTTGAATTGGACATGATAAACACGGGCTGATGGGAACAAGAGTGCTTTATTTTTTTTATTTTTTTTAGGGTCCGATTGTGTCATCGCTCTTGCAAACCAACGGATACACCGCCGAAATGTAAAAAGAAGTTACAGTTTTGGTTTTATAAGCACAGAACTTGCACGTGCTGTCGAGCTCTTTGGAACAAGTGGCCTCAGGACAGCTAGGGAGTAAATTATTATTCCCCTTAAGGCAACGTTAAAAACAGCAAATACCTATAATGTCACGCTCATGCCATCACTGTCAGACTACACCCGATGCAGTCGCACTTTGCTTCATGTTCCACAAACACCCCAGAAGAGGAAAAGGGGGTGCATGCACCTGTGACCCTCCCCCACAAAGCAGACAGCACAAGAGAGGATCCCCCTGCAGCCAACAGGCTTCAACAAGAGGCAGTCAGCTGCTCTCTGTGGCCCTGCTGCACGGTCCCCAGGCTCTCTGGAGTTAAATGTGCCTGTGATATTGCCAGGAGGGAGCAGCGGGAGTTGAATTCAGGCAATTACAATCAAGTCAGGGCATAGTTAGTGCGTAGGCCCTGGCAGCACCTGAGCTGGATGCTGATGAGACACTTAGCCTCAAACCCTCATGCATTGGCCCAGGCGTTGCGTAGAGCAAGCCCTCCTCTCCCCCCTCACCCTTTCCCCTCCCTCTGCCTCTCTCTTCCCACAGCAGCAGACCCCCTACTGGACACTTCCACTTCCCTTCACCTCATTTAGGCCTCTAGAGCTCTCTCACCCTCTCTCTCTCTCTCTCTCTCTCCGGCCCTCACATTGCAATACTTCTGCTTTATATAGGTGGCGTGGAGTACTGCACTCAATCACTCTTCATTCATTCACACTGTACAATAATAGACAACTACTCCGATATTGTCCTTCAAGCACCTGTGCATAGCAGAGCTTCAAACATCATGTGTCATTGCAAGTTCTTGAGAAATATGGGAAGAGTTATTTCTCTTGAAGGGACAATAAAAAAAAGCTACAGGTAAGTGTAGAAGCCGCTTTTGATCATTTCTGCTACACCTTCATGTGCAGAAGAAAGCGGCTTTAAGAAAAGTCTTCCTGCCGGTCCCCGATCTTTATTACACATCAGACCATTGAGCTCAAGCCCCATCACACCTCTATCTTTGCACCCATATTCATTTGCAGGTGGCTGACTATAGGACTCCGCGTCCCGACTGATGTGTTATGGCGACAGGAAAGGCAGAATGAAAAGGGAGGTGCGGTTCTTGAATATCTATGACCCAAGAATATGGACTCAGGCATCACAACAACACTCTTAGCCCCTTTTCCCAATAAGATGCTCTCAGCTCTTTCAGAGGGAAAGCCTCCCTGCTCCCGCCCTCTCTCAGCCACCACACTTTGCTGAAGTGTCATTAGGATTGTAAAGGGCAGGTTGCCATAGAACTCGGATTGCAGCAGATGTATGGACTCATAGAACCACCATATTTTGAATGTAAAGATCTGAGTGTGGCGCCTAATACGAGGGGGGCCATACTGGGTACACCGCACTCGCCGTTTCTTCATCTGCAGTCTGTGTGCATGCATCTTTCATGTATCGCTTTAGTGCTCTGTTTTGTGAGATTGCTAGCTTTGCTCTTCAATCCACTTTCATTGTCTATCTGTGGCTGTGCTTGTTAGTTAGAGCTGGGCATAGTATTTGGCGGAGCCAAGGGGAAAGGTGGAACACCTCTTTCACGATTTTTGCCATAATGGTTGTCTTTTGATTTTTCCTGGGCTTTGGAGACTACCAGGGATTGTCTCTTTGAAATTATTCCATTTTGGCTGAGAAAAAGAAAATGGATTGCGCTGATCCTGTTTTGTTCCTGGGGGGACGGCTGCAGTATTATCCTGGGCTGACACCGTTGGCGAAGAGGCAATCACAGTGGCCCTCGCTCTGACAAAAACACTCCATCTGCAAGGAGAGGAGGAAATCACACCACAATGATGTCTGACTCTTCTGCCTCACTCTGGCAGCTGGGCCCTGGGACCCATGAACTGCTACACAACCGCCACCACAATGGCTGTTATACAAACGCACAAACACCACACTACAAATCAGCAGCTGTAACGCACAAAGGCAATGCACCTGCCATCACACAACAACAAGAACAGGACGGATTTGTTCGGAAAAAGTTTCTCTGGCTGCTCAAGGCTGGTTAGAACGGTCTCTGTTTTATCTGCTGCAAGCTCATAAGTATTAGTATTGATATCATCATCAGTACAAGAGGTGTTAGTTTTATGATTAGTTTCAGTTTCTCCTGTTTTTTTTTTAGACCTTGGAAAAAAGCAATCCACAACAAATTTTCAAGCTTTAAACACGCTAAGCTAACTGTTTGCCTGCAAAACACAAATACCATTAGGATGTCAAACACACACACACACACACACACACACACACACAAACACACACACACCAGATGAAAGATAAGCAGCCGTGTAGCTCGCCCTGTTAGTATTCAGCAGTGTCACCTCTTTCCCTCCGTGTCCCATACCTGGGGATCAAACGCACCTCTTTGTGAGAGAGGCCTGACCCCCTGCTATTAGCAAACAGAAGAGAGCCCAGCTGACACCACTCTTGAGATGTGCCATGCAGACGGAGGCCTGTGATTACAGCACAATCCTGAGGAGACAACCCTCCACCCCGCTACAGCCCCAACCTCCTGCAACTCCCCACACACACACACACACACACACACACACACACACACACACACAACTCGCCCACCCCCACCCGCCTCTCCTCCACGACAAATTCACCTATCTCTGAAATAGATGTTAATCTCTCGCCCAACTGGCTGCCTCTGAGACCTCGTTGACACACATATAGCCACGCTCGAGCCATGAATAATCAATAGGGCGCTATTTCCGTGCACATATTTCCTCCAAACAGGTCATTTCTCGTGACTATTACTGTGGCAGATTAGAATCTGAGATTGGACTTTCAGATTGGTGGTGGTGGTGGTGGTGGTGGAGGTGGAGGTGGAGGTGGGTGTGCATGTATGTTCCCTCCTATGCATGCGTGCGTTCATGTGTATGAATGGAGGGGCTCTCTCTAGAGTACAGAGCAGCACGGAGGGATATATAGGTCTATCTAGTGGCTTCATGGCGCCACATGAAAACCAATGAAGGTAAAGCAAGAGGGGGGATTAATTTGTTGTGAGAGAGGCAGAGGCTCAAGTGGGTCTTCCAATAGCAAATTAGCAAACCCTCATTTCAAAAACCCTCGTACGTACTAGAGAATAGTAATGCACAAACACACGCAACATGCATGTGCCACATGCGTACAGTATGTTCCTCGCAGGATGTAGACGAAAAATCTGAGCCTTTCTCTCTCTTTTTTCTGAAATATCTTTCCTACTTTTTTCCTTTTTCGCTCGCTGTCCCTCGTTGACACACACACATACATGTCTTTGTGCGCACACACAAGAAGAAAACTTCAATTCTATCTGCAGGGGCAGAAATCAATCTCACATCTCTTTAGTTAATCCGCAATGGCTCTCTACAGATCCTGACACTAATAAGGTATTGAGCAGGTGAGGCCAGGGGCTGAGGAGGAGAACAGAGGGAGAGGAGAGGCCTGCAGTCTGGGGCCCGACTGGCGGCTGGCACTGTTCCAGTGCAATTATGGGGCTTGTGTATGGGAGAGAAGGGTGCAGGAAAGAAGCACCAGAGATAGAAGGGAGAGAGAGAGAGGGGCATAGAGAAAGAGCGAGCAAGAGGGGGTGGGGGGGAAAAATTGATCCCATCTGTGGTATGATGGTTAATTAAAGCAGCTCTTGAGCAGCCCAAGGATGAGAGGCTTGGCTGGGCTCCTGGAGGCACAGCTCTGATTACTCACACAGAATGGATGGTTTCTTAGCAATGAAAGGAGGAGGCCAAGAGCTGCCTGGTGGGGTGCACAGACGACGTCAAGGAGGAGAGACATGTGCATGCTGCACACTTTACACATGTGCACGCACACACACGTGGAAATGGACTCAAAGACGCGCACTCGCATGAATACATATACATACATAAACACTCGGTCACACGCATACGTCGCGAGCCTGTAGACACGAGTGCAAACATCATCAAATTAAATCAAAATAAGTGCATCAGGAAACTAATCAGATATAATGTGAGTCCACTGAATGTGAATTTCTACAACAAGATGAGCACAAGAGGTTAATGACAAAACAACCAAAGTTCATCTAATTGTAGCTCGTGGTGCACATTAATATGTCGCTACAATCACATTACACATTCATTGCTGCATCATCTGCAGCTCTACATGCAGGTTCACAGTAATGAAACCATCTTTAGGAGGAATTACAAGTTATTTTTTTGCATGCTTTGGTTATTCTTTCCTAATACACTTGTCTTCATCATATACCTGAATAAGAAGTCACTGATTGTGCCTCCAATTTTCCAGGTCATTGGGGTTTCATCTTATCTTACCATTACATTCAGATCGCCCCCAAAGCCCATTACACCCTCCTCATTGACATTCATGGCTCTCTCATATCAGGGGGCATGGGTGACAGCACAAGCACTTTGGTATGACCCCACCCTCGTATGGTGAGATTTGGTATTGCATAACATTGCAAGGCAAAATAAAAATAGATGTCCTCTGCATTTCAGCAGAGCGCCGGCACATCATCTGGTTTGAGATTTAAATTATCGCTAGTGTGCGATACTTCAGATCGTGTTTATTGATTAATGATCTACAAATGACATGCATGAAGCTTGTCTTTGTGTCCTAATGTTGCAAGACGTAACAACAGTCACTGAGACTCTGTAAAACAAGGGTTCTTGAAAGATGATATGTAGATGGAAGAGAGAGACAGCCCATCCTCCTATTTTTATAAAGTTGAAGATATAATCATACTCTCAGAGTTAGAGAGGGGGTTATAATAAACCTCCAAATCTGAGGTGTATGAATTATGTATATGGCGATGATTTGATGGCTGCAAAATAGAAAAGAGGGTGCGAGCGACTGATTGAGGTGCGCCACGTGGTGCATCATTCGCCGCCATGTCTCCTGGTACAGACATCTGAGGTCAGGGCCCCGCGCTAATTGGTGTCGGGCCGAACGCTTGTGAGCTAAATGAGAAAATTACACGTTCTGGGAGGAATCAGCTGCAGTTGTTGGGGTGCCTTTTTTTTACAGTGCGGCTGCGGTCGTATCTGTGTGGCGGAGACAGCCGTCTGGCTCTCTGTTTGTTGGGAAGGACGGAGGCGAGTTAGAAGGTAAACTTTAGTGTTTTAAGGTGTGTCGCTAGCACAACCACACCCATTAGATATACATAGACGGCCAGAGTGTGTGTGGCTAAAGTGAGGAAAGCTTTGATAGTACATATACTGTGCATATAGATATAGGATTAAGCAGCTGGTAAGAAAATGTTGTCTTTTCTTTTAATGTTAAAGCGTGACTTTAAAGGCCAGTTTACCCGGCTTACAGTTATTAAGACATGCAAATAGTCTCTGTTTTATGTGGTCAGGTTTGAAGACACCTCACCCCAATAAAGCCGAGGTGAATACAGTTCTCGGCATCCATCATCCTGATCAGTTGCCAGATTATTTTACGCAGCAGAAATGTCAATTTTTGATATCTGAAAAACGTAACTATTCCCAATATTTTTACATTAACAATGGATTTAATGACTGTGTGTGGTGTGGGCAGAGAAGTATCACCCCTCAGCATGCAACTTCCTGTTTTGGTTCACTCTCACTTGTCTCATCAGCGTCATTTCCAACAGCAGGCAGCCGTTTACAGCAAAACAGCTCTATAAACCAACTGTAGATGTTTTCCTTAGGAGTTGGTGGAGGCCAAATCAGAGCTAAAAGAAGACTAAATATTGGACTTATGATCACTGAGTGGCCAGAAACATGACTTCAAATGAATGCTAATGTAGCTCTGCATAAGATGGATGTGCCATATCAATATAGGTAATAATAATAATGTCAGTGTTGAGTTTATAGCTTGTTTCCGCCACATTAAAGTGCCCCAAAATCAGTTATTGCAGTTTGCGGTATATTTTTGAGGTACTTGTACAATAATTTCCCTTGAATACTTTAGGGAAATTCACTTCTTACATTCATCTTTGCAGATTAAGATTTTAAAAGAGAAACATCTAAGATATGTTTCTAATATGTTAGATTGACGTCTTAACCTCTCGTCGTTTTAGAGTTTTCTATGAGGTACACATTTAAAGAGTTTATTGCTAGTTTTACTCAAGAATTAGAGTTGAATACTTCTTCCAGCACTGCCAGAGACCTCTGAGATCTTTCTTCTGTTTTTTGTGTGTGACTTGGGTGACCTGATCATATCTTCAGCCTCAAAACTCTGCTTCAGAAGCCTCACTCATGCTCTGTCCATTCTTTATACTGTCATTGGAATCGACCCACACGCTGGGGGTTAAAAGGAAACAATAATGTTGCAAAAACAAGACTATTCATGGTAAAATAATAAATAATCTATTGCCTTTTTACCTCATTTTAAATCAGTATATAATGTTGTATGCCTCTTTAAGTTGACAGTTTTTTTTTCACTTGCAGCGCGAGACTTTTTCTTGTATTCACTCGTATTAAAACAGCAAAATTCACTAAACACAATCAACACGATCCACTCAACACGATCTACGTGAAGAAGCATTCTTTGTTTTCAAATCAACTTATTGAATTCCCTGATGAGCGATACTGTTTGAGAAAAATTCATTCTACTTAAATTATCTTTTATTCATGAGATGCTTTTTTCCCCACATGCCTTTGTGTGCAGGTAGAGTTGTGCCTGCATGTGTCATTCAAAGCCCGAGCGAATTATTCACTTCTAAACACAGCATTCCTCCACTCCTCCGGCACACCCAACAAACAGACAAACAACAATGTAGACTAAATGACTAAAGTGTTGAATTGCCTTCCTTTTGTTCTTTCCCTTATTTCTCTTTTCTGCTGGCTCTTTCTCTTTCCAAGACAGACTCCTTTGGTGGTGAGCTCGGGTAATCTTAAGTAAACGTCATTAACTGTTTGCTCATATCGCCCACAGAAAGTATGCCGCCTCCTCCTTTGTGTCACTATCAGTTGTTTAAAGAGGTTTGTGCTGTAATGGCGTGGTCAGCCAGTGCCAGGGGCTTTGAAGTGCCGTCTCAACCTGCAGAATTAACCTCTATGGTCACTGAAAGCTGACCCTGAAGTTGCAATTTGAGGAGGTCACGTGGCAAAATAACTAGAAACCCCCCGTGCACGTACTTTTTGCATGCATGGTTTCACAATTACCCCTTTGCAGAAAGAAAGCATGCACCGCTCACACTTTAGAGAGGCTTTATGAATAAGTCATTTATTAATGATTACCAGATCATGAATGAAACATTAATCTACATTAATAGGTATTACAGTGGTTGTCAGATTGTGAAAAATCCATTTGATTGGTTTGTATCGTCCTCTGGATTAATTATTCTTTTGAGCTCTCTCATTAAAAAGCCAGTAGCATGTCATGAGTAATTTACAAATATTCATGAGTGCAGTACACGAGTACTTCACAGATATTGTAGTGTAAGAACCTCTTGAGTTACAGATGTAATGGCTTATTAATAAATATTGTATCACTATTATGTCAATAATGAAGCGTTAAAGTTTTTTACCTTGTTTGCAGTTATAAGTGTTAATGAACCGAAAAGGGTTATTAAACTGCAATAGTTTTAAGCATGGAGTTATAAATGTTTATAAATGACTTATGAACATGTATAACTGCACACCAAAACAAGTGACCTGTCATTAGTACCTTAGTTATATTCACAAGCACATTATACTTCATAGTTATTGTAGTAAGAGTTCATTATGGGTTACATAATAACATAACTACAAACTTAATAGCTTTAATACTGTTATTCCGCAACAATTGTTTGAAGTATTGAGTATTAAATGTTTATTAACAACTTACTAACATTTATAACTGCAGACTTGTAAACTTATTCATGTGTTTAGGTTAATATTAAAGGTTTATCACTGTATTATAAACCTCCATAATCAAGTATGCAGTTATAAATGTTACTAAACTTCAATAAGATTTTCATTGTTCTGACAACAATCTGCCACCTTTATGTTCAGTTTGATTAAGTTTCGACAGGTAAACTACCGCAGTGTTAACGTCAGATGCTTTGTACACCCGAACATTCACCCTGATTGGCCCCTGAGGGCGTGTCGTTATAACAAACGTCATTCTACTATTGCCTTTGTTACCCAGACTGAACAGTCATTATTTGTATGACTGCTAAAGGTCGTCTGTGAGCAAAACATAAACATACTATAAGTCACGCGGAGCGTTTGAACAAAGATGCTGTCATATTTCTAGTTGAGGCAGTTATTAATGGATAAGTTATTAATAAAGGGTTCCTCCTCTTTAATAATCAATCAAGTCATGAATTGTTATGAGTTTTGGATAAATGGATTTAATCTGAACATACAACAGCTGACAAACGTTAGGCTACAAAGAAGCAGTGGTACATTTACTCGAGTACTGTACTGTAGTTTTGAGGTACTTATACTTTACTACAGTTCAGAGGCAATTATTGTTCTTTATACTCCACTACTATTTTTGGCAGTTTCAGTTCACAGTTACTACTATTCATACAGAGTCTAATTAACACATAAATGACTGTGCATTATAGGTCCACCTGTCCATCAGTATATAAAGTCGTTCCACTTGCACATGAATGCATCAGTGATTATAATCCATTATTACACTGCTTTATTGAATAAATCCCCTCAGAGTAATTCAAGACCTCCGGCATCACTTTGTCGGAGTTATCCCTTACATACTGTAATATATATGATTCTGAAATGGTCAGTCTGCATAATCAGTACTTCTTTTAAAGCACATACTTTTACTTAAAGCAACATTATTTCACTTTTCTATCATAAAATTTAAAAACCATTTTGCTACGCTGACTTGTTCTTCCACTCAGTAACTTTGTGCTTCAGGTACGATCAACATTTTATGGCAGTAAGTCGCACGCCACCAACTATTTCTCTTATTTTAGTAAAACTGGATTATATTTTATGAAGAAAATGTTGTCTGGTTTTCCCTCTCAGTGAAAGTAAACTAACTAGCTGCAAACTACAGCCACTGTTAGCTAATGTTAGTTCAGCTAACTTGCTTCTGGGTTCACGAACATTTACTGTGAGGGGGGTTGCCAGAAACGGGCACCAGAACCTTGGGCAATGTAGCTGGGATTAACAGAGGCAGGGCATGGCAGGGGCGAAGAAACCAAAGAGGACGACGGAGGAAGCTACGAAAAGAAAAAGAGTGTCAGACAAGAGTAAATCTGGGACTGACTTTTAGTCGTTGGCGAGAGCTTGGTGAAATAAAAGGCTGAAAGACAGACGCCAGGCTGGGCTGACTGCTGTTAGACTGTTAAGTATTATTAGCTGGCTGCTATGTCTTGTGTTCTTGACCCTGCTTGATTTGCTTGCTAGTTTTTGATCATAAGTAATGTAATCAGAACAAATACACTTGAACGGCTGTCCATATTTACCACAGCGATATTGCACTCTGAAGCTGGTGTCACTAAATCGCAAAAATACCACTTAATATGCAATGTTGCGTAAGTAAGATTTTGCATGATACTGCACTGTGGTATTGCTACTTTTACTCAAGTATAAGATCTGTGTACTTCTTCTATCACTGCACACCTGCAGCCAAAAAGTTATACCTGCCTTACACATTAATTAACCATTAAAAATGTCATTATTAACTTATAATCACGCCCTTTTAGAAAGGTTTTATCTCAATTTTTCTTAAAATGGCACCAACTTAGTACCAAAATGCTTTTGGGGACCCGGGTCCATTATTATAGAGATTTTGGCACTGGTTGGACTTGGCTGAGTAATGGCACTGGTGCATTAGGAGAGAGAGAGGGAGAGAGATGTATGATAGCCTGAGTTGTGAGTCAACATCAGAGGCCTTGGGCTGACCCCACAGGGGATTACACACTCTGATTTAAGAGCATCTCTCCAGCACCTCTCCTCTCTGTAGCACTCGTATCCTCGGTGCATAGAACACCCACCTGATGCAACATAATGTCCAGGAATACAGACACAAGCACACACACGCATGCTCACGCGCACGCACGCACTTGTATGCGGGATCATTCTCGTTATACCCTTATTCTTAGCCGCGCTCCATCTTCTGGGTCGGGGCAGAGTAGGATCCTATCAGGGTTTGTATCCAGAGAGGGAGAGAGAGATCCGAGCCCCTGCAGTGGTAAGTAAATACAGCCTAATGGCCTCTGATTAATTCTACATTGCTCTCATCAGGTCAGTAAAAAGAGATGTAATGACCTGCATCGCTCTCTCCCTCTCTTTCCTTCTCCCTCATTTCTCTCTCTCTCTCCCCCACTCCCCCCCTCAGTCTTTCTCAATTTCTCCCTCATTTGCACAGCTTTTGATAATGAATTAAAAGGGATTGCAAATGGTATGCTGTTGGTTGGCCCCCTGATTGCCATATTTGATTAAGAAATGTCAGTGTGCATGTTTCCCATGTCTGTCTTTTTTTAGCCTCTCTGTTCGCTGTAACATTCACACATGCACGAGGAAACACAATGGCTCCACGGCTCTCAGACAGTCTGCCATGAACAGCAAACTTGCGCTAATCAAATGCATTCTTCCGTCTTCCCCCTTCTCTTTTTCTCAGCCTCTTTTCTCATTTTTTGCCTTTTCAAAACTCAGTGGGTTTTTGTATCAGCTGTGAGACACACCAACAAGGGAGAAATCACAGAAAATTAAAGAGCATTGAGAAAGACAGGTAGAGCAAAGAATGAGGACAGGAACAAGTGATGGAGATCTGTGGGTTTTTTTCCTCTGAGGACTGAAATCAGTGCAGACGGGCCAGTTTCTCTAAGTTAATTGTAATCCTCAAAATGGAAACTTCTGCTAGTTGTTTGGTCATATGATGATTTGTATTTTCCTCTTTTTAGACTACGTATATCATTTATATACTTGTGCATCTACTAAGATGACATACATTCTGAGCTGCAGCTACAAGCAGAAGAAGAAAAATACCATAAAACTGCTTTAACATCTCTACGAGATGCAAACTAGGGCTGCCTGGTATACATCTTATCCTTTCAGAGCACTGGCTGACTGCAGTTCTGCGTACATGGAGCAGCTCCTTTCATAGCAGGTTGGTGGTCAACAGGCCTCCAGGTCAGCTTAGGGATGAATATACCTTACAATCAGTCAAAAACGTGGGACCTTTGGTCATTGGTGTGAAAGCCACAGGTGTAAATCTCATCTCCTGATCTGTCAGGTAAGTCTGAGTGCCAGAAGCCAGTTGCACCAGATCCCTGTACGTAACTTTATCGTGTGGAAAATTGTCTCCTGCTTACAATACAGGACAACTATAAGATGATCAATCTTGGAACCCTTTGCCTATCGACTGATGAACATTTAGTCTTGGCGGCAACAGCCAATGTTTCTAAGATTCCAATGTCACCAGTGGATATACGGAAAACAGATAATGGCTCTCCGGCAAAGACTTCCTCTGTAGTCCAATTAGTAACTTGATAAATGAGAATGACCAGAAAGTTATATGCATGTGAAAGCAGATAACTAAAAAGCCAAACTGTCAACAGATGATAGCCAATGAGTTCCGAGATTTCTTTCAGTCTCTGCTCAAACGTGACTGATCATTATTACTTGGACTGCAAATGGACACCAGAACACTTCGAGTTTCGAGGTTTTTGCGCACAGATTCTGCATTCATATGCAGATATTTGTTTATAGAGATTACTGGATAATTGGTAAAGACAAACATCAGGAATACAGTGTCAACAAAAGACATGAATTTCCTCAACACACTTGTGCTAAGAGCATCAGACTAAACTGACTACCTCTGTTACGGCTCACTTTTAATCTGTCTGACCATAACAACCACAACATCACTGTTTTGGTTCACTCTCGTAGCGTTGTTTTCAGCCGGAGCAGGCAGCTGTGTTCATTGAAAAAGCTCTAAAACCCCCATTGTACATCGCCTGCACAGCACCAAACAGCAGACAGACTCAGTTAGCAGCAAGATCATAGCAGCTACAGAGCAAGATATTTTCAAAAGCAGAGCGATAAGAGAGCGAATACTGGACTCACATTCACCAGCTGACCGGGAACACAACTCCAAATGAATTATCCATATCTGATGAATATGTAAATTATCACATGTTTGCTGACAAGTTGTTTCTGCTGCCCCACAGTGGCCAAAGAAACTGCTGAACTTTTAATGGTGCAGCCCAATACAGTCAAACACTAGTGTGATAAACAGACTAGTAGATAGTGAAGGAAAGACTTTGGGATTCTGCGCCACAGACCTTCAACAGATGTAATGTAATTTCACATTTTAATACCAGCAAATTATTGTGAATTGAAAACTTTTTATGCTGCATTTTTACATATTTATTCCACACCACTGGCTTTGAAAACCGCCTCAGTTCACATGTTATGTATGTTTTGTTATTCGGTTTTTCTGATTATACCATTGCTATTTAATCTGAAGTAAATAACCTTTTGCAACTCTTTAAGCATAATTTTTTCCATGAAAACTATAAAATCCTGGTTAATAGCGGCTATTAGTGAGCTACTAATGACACTTTAGTTTACCTGTTGTGTCTCAGGATATGCTGCAGCTTAAATTTGCCCACTTTCAGGACGGTAATAGCTTTTTTATATGACTTTAAATGTCTCTTAAAATAACTTTTATTTGTTTTTTTTAATTAGTAATTGGTTTTAAAGTTATTAGAGTTTATCTTATTTTGCAAAACCTAGTCTGAAGTCATCAAATTAAAGCTGTCTCAAGTCTCAGGCATGTAAGTACTGCAGCTGTGGCTCTGGTTGCTGCTCTTAAATGACCCAAAGACTTCAGCTTTGAGCTGGTGTGTGTGTTTTGTGTTTCATGTCTAATCACCACTCTTCACAATTCAGGTATCTCCAGCTTCTCTTCTGTGACCTCTTCAGCTTTCTCACTGCTCTCATCAAAACCATTAGTTTGTGCTCGGCAGCACATATCTTATGGTTTAAAGTCACCATTATTCTCTGCCCATCAGCTCACAGCTCAAACTGGCCGACCTTCTGTATGTGTGGTTGCGTGCATGCATATACGTTTGGATAAATGCACGGTATGTCCATGAGTTGATGCTCCTGCGTCTGCGGCGGCAGTGTGTCTGCATGCATGGACATGTGAACAAGTGCATTTTGTGTGCGTGTGTGTGCTCGGCTGCTCGCACTTGTGTGATAATGGGCTGTGTCCATCAGCACACAGAACACGAGCGCTCTGTATCAGGCAGAAGACACACTTAATGCCTGTCACAGGGTCAGATCAAGTGTGTACAAAGGAGAATTGAATCCTTTGAAAAACAGAATCCAACCAAGGACAGTTTTCCCATTTTCCAAGGAGTAAGAAAAAGAAAGGTGTATAGAAAGAGGGGAGAGGGAGAAAATGGGAGAGAGAAATGGTGTAGGTGCCAGCAGAAGAGAAATGTGTTGATCTTTTGAGATGAAAAGCCCTACTTTCACAGGCTGCAAAATGGAATGGTGAGCTTCAGGGCCAAGGCTATAAGGAGAGGAGTTTCTTTCCCCTCCAGGTCCTTTTGTTGTCCTCCCATCAGTCCATCTCAGAAGAGGTGGAGGTACTGAGGCGAGGGCGTGGGAGGAGGTGGCTATGACAACTGCTTGCCCCACCAGGAAGAAATGGCCTCCCTGCCTGGCCCTCATGGGGGTAGATACACACACTACCTTACACTGGAGATGAACATAGGAGTAGAGGAAGAGGTGAGATTGAAGTTTGAAGCGGGCGCACAGCAGAGGAGAGTGTTAATGAGGGGACGGCACGAGTAGAAAAGGTTCCACTGCGCTCTTTTTTAGAAGGTGGCCCCTCTCGCATTATATTCTTGACTCCCCTCCAGGAGGGCCTAATGGCGCTCTCTAAGGATGGTCTTGTGGAGGAAGAGAGGGGGTTGGGCTGACATACCGGGTAGAAGCGTCCCCGAACGCCACAGAGGAGGTAGCCAAGAAAAGGGAGAGAGAATGGTATCCCCTCTAGAGAGAGACGAGCGAGAAGGAGCTCTTTTTCTCAAGACTCTTCATGTGCCCATCTTCCTCTCACTTCAATCTCTCTCTTCTTCTCTGGCTCACCTCTCCACCTCCACCCATCCTTCCCCTTTTCTTGCTCCTTCGTCCTCTGGAGCAGGTTGGTAATTGTCACACACAGCAGCACTATTTTCCATTAACTTAAGTATGTACAAGGAGCTAATACCTAACTGAGCTAAATGTGGATTTAGTTGTGATTTCAAGCTCCATCATAGGAGAAAGGGGCCCCTTAGGCCATGAAGTACACACACACACACATATATATATATATATATATATATATATATATATATATATATATATATATATATATATACTTACAAATGTAAGATTTCCCATCCTTCCAGATTTTTTTTCTCCAGCCATCTTCAAAACAAATTTATAATCCACACCCATCTACCCCCAACCCCTTCTATTCCCCAAGAATGTCAGAGTATCCATAAACAAAATCAGAGGGTACAGTAAGGTCTCTAATCAAGGCAATCAGTGCTGTTTTCAGAGGTGTACAGCACAGCAGCAGCGCTGGTCTCATCTTTGTCTGTGCTTTAATTACTTGCTTTTGCATTTTGATGGAGGGGGGTGACGGGGGTGATTGTGCCTTATCACCTATCTCCAAGGATAAAAGACTACCCAATTACTTTGTTTGGATGCTAATGATTGCATTTCATTAGTAGCCGCTCTTAGCCCTCCTCACCCAGTAAATGAATGAATATGCCGTAATTTCAATTATTGGAATTATGAAAATTGCTTTTAAAAAGACGGCACGGGTATCATCAGCTTTCCACTGTGACATAATGCCATTTTAATTTCTATAATAGTTTTAATTGTCAGTGGCCCCGCTGTGCATTAATCATTTAATTGTATTGTCTTTTTCTGCTGCAAACACCTACACCCCCTGAACACCCACACGCTTTCCCGCCCCAGCTTTGAAAATACAAATCACAATCAGCACTATCATCTTGAGAGTGATGAGACGGTGAAAACAAAAAACCAAGTTAGAGGCGTGATGCGAAGTTCTGAGATGGCGGTGGATAGTCGCTCTTTGTTAGAGGTTTTCTGTGGAGGGAATAAACATCGTGTGACCTTTTTTTGGATATTTTAATCTCAAATTCAGTCTGTAAATTCTAAAAGATAATCCAAGCAGATAAAACATAAAAAAATAAAAGGTTTATTTTAGTTTTATGCTGTTGGTTTTAACAGAACAGAGGCTTCATAGCTCAAAATCACACTGAATACAGGTATAATTTTGAGATATTGCACTACTAGAAATAAAGATAAACAAAAAGAAAACACAAAAAAGAGAATTTATTTGCATTTTCTTGTATTTATAGGCCTCTTTGGGTTATTTCTGCTGAGACAGAACATTTTAAAAACCCACAGAGTGGCTTTGTATGACTACATAGAAAGGTCAAAGGTCAAGGACATCGCACAGACCCTCCGAGAAGAATAGTGTCTTTGTGGCCACAGTGACCTCCTGTAATCTTTGAAACAACAACAACAAAAAAAAAGAACAAGAAAATTGATAATTGATTGGTTCACAGCTTTTTTATTTTGTTTTGTTGTATGTTGTATGTATATTCATGGTATATTCATGGTAATGGTGATAATTACACTGCTAAGTGTTTTACAGTTTGCATGACACAAGATACCTGACATAAAGACATGCCAAAACAAAAAAGAACAGATAAATTAAATAAATTTCTATGTTCTTACACCGTATCTGTGTTTTTTAATCCACATTTAAACAAACCTTATATGCTCTGAGACAAAAAGAAAACAGTAAAACCCACAAACAAAAAGTAAAATAGCATTGCACTGAAAAGAAAAGTGTAAAATCAAACATTCAACATGTGAATTTATTCCCTGTTTTCTACATGTGGAGCCGTAAAGCAGCAGGAGCAGCATGAGAGGAAAAAGTCTGACTGACAGCCTTGAGCAGCCCTCCACTGTCTCCTCCATCGCTCCTCGAGAGGGAGGAGGTCAAGTGTACCCCCTCAAACAAACACACTCGGATGCCCATGCAGAACACCTTGCCAAGCCTTTTAGCCACAGCTATTTTTCTTAAACTCATGTCGTCAAGAGCACCAGAGGCATCTCTCAGCCTTGAACTTCTGAGGGGTGAAGTGGGCCGACAACCAGGCAGGAAAACATATCTGTGTTAGGCGGATCAGGTGTGCTCCCCCGTGAATACATTTACTGCCTCAACCTCCAAATTCTTTCTTTCTTGTCCGTTTTGAAAAGAGGAAAAACATTGTACCGACGTTTATATGCCACCAAATTAGTTGGAATCCAGTCATATAGAAAAGAGCACTTCAAATCCTCTGAGATCAGCCTCTTTCAAAGCACAACAGCACCTTTTCAGACAGAAATATGAAGCTTTTTTTTCATATCTAAGCCTGCGTTTTGCAGCATGACCCCATGATCTTTGTTTATGTGGCGAAGGCACCAAAGTTTTTTTTTTATTATTATATATTTTTTTGTTGTTGAAGTGTAGCAGAGAGGAAAGTGTTGCGCTGAAAGCACAAACAGGTGGAGGATGACACATTGGTGGAGAATGGATGAACATTTTTAAGCATACAAGTCAACAGTTTAATCAAGTTGAGAAAGAAAACATAACTTTTAATCTTTTCTGCTGAGCTCTGGGTCATGGAGAAATGTGAAAATATGTTTTGCGTTCGACAGTCTGATTAAAACAGCCTCATATTTCTATAAGATTGAAATCATTAACTGATGGTCCATGAAGTGTTAGCTAATCACATAAACTACTAGTGACTTTAAATCATCATGACTCATGCATTAGCATTTGTTTTGTAGCCTTATTATAAGTTTTTACCAACTTTTAAATCAAGTAAACGCAGCAGCTCTTGATAAAGTTTCTTTTAAATCATCTTAAAGAGTTACAAAAAGATGAATAAACTAACCAAACGTTCATGAATCTGCACACGGACCAGCTGAGCTGTAATTTAGAGGCTTTTTTAAGTCACATTTAATTAAAAACGTTAACTTTAAGATGCCTACTTAGCTCGTAAAAGTTCTCCTCAAGTAGGAAAATAAAAGTGTTGCCTCTGATATCAAAAGTTCATTCAGGATATTTAACTTTTATTGAAATTAAAGACTCTCCAAGTAATGTGAGTTTATGAGGTCAGGTCGCTCTGTTCTTGAATCATTTTGATAATTAGCACATGTCCCACAGATAGTGTGGCTGCAGTGCTCCCAGAAAACAGTTTCTATTAGTTTCTGTTAGTTTCTTCTGGTGCTTTATTACTGCGCCTCAAACTGACAGGTGCTGTCACTCAAGAGTGCCAAGAAGGACGCGGAGAAAGAAAAGAAAAAAGTGTGAGCGTGTTTGTGTGCGTGTACAAAAAAAAAAAAGCAAAAGAAAAAAGCAAGTGGAAGACAGAAAAGTACACTTGATGAAGAGAGGATTTACAAAAGACTTGACCTTGGTGAGTTTGAATTATGTGACTCTTTGGAAGGGCCACATACTCTTCATCTGAGCCTCTTTCTTTTCAGCTGACAATATATATTTTTTATATAAAAGAAAAAGACATTTTGGCAATTTGTTAACACTGTCTTCAGGTCAAAGGGTCGAGAAGTCTCTTTGCATACACGGAACAAAAATGGAAATACTGCTTTTTTTTTATGACTGCATGAACAAGACCTGAGTGACAGGGTTTATATATATATATATATATATATATATTGCATCAACGGCATCCTGATGAATGCCTGGCCTGTGACCAGTTCCTACACAATTGTGCCACCTTCTGGAATAAATGGGAAAATCTATCAAGGACAGGGAAGAATTCATTTTTAAAATAACTTTGTTTGTTTGTCTCCTCTCTTGTGAATTTCACAGATTCTGTGTCAGGGTCTTTTTTTTTTTTTCCAGCTTGATGCGGCTTTCATATCAAAGTATCCTGTAAAATAAATAAAATACTGCATGAAATTCTAATTTCCATTTTACAGGAATTAATAATTTTCCAAGAAGGCACTTCCACTTTGTTTCACTCGGTACTAATTACATGTAAAAAAAAAATAGCGGGACCCTATAATCGTAATTGGTATACTACCAAGTAATTAACCTCTGTTAATTGCTAGAGAGTCATTAAGTCGGCGCACAGCGGGTCAGCTGAACATGCAAGAATGTGAAATTTATCATAAAATAAACTTTCCAATAATAAATTAACATTTATTTGGGTGGAGCTTGTCTTTCGATAAACAAATGAATAGTTCTTTCAAAAGAAACTTTGAAAATTGAGAAATTCTTTTTTGGATTACTGACTGACTGCTAAATAAAGCTGCTATTTGCAGAAAATATCATTTTCAAACAGCCTGAATTTAATCAAAATATTTGGATTTCATCTGTATCATCCCCACAGTTGGTTTGGATGGATATATTTCTATGTTATATTTCTATTTGGGGTTTGCATTGCTTTCAGAAAAGGCTGATGTGTGTGTGTGTGTGTGTGTGTGTGTGTGTGTGTGTGTGTGTGTGTGTGTGTGTGTGTGTGTGTGTGTGGGCACTCGTGAAAGCGTCGCTGCATGGATGGTGTTTGTGTATTTGGGGTTGTGGGGCCGGGGAGACCGAAAGAGAAGATTGGGGAGTGATTCAATCGCTACACAAATGGATTTGGCTAATAGAAGGAGCCTCTGATCCTGACTGGTGCACAGCTGGAGCTCCCCTAATTGGAGAGGGTGAAGAGTGGAGAAGAGAGTGGAGAGAAAAGAGAAAGAGAGAATATGGCCCCCAGAGAAAATGCACCTCTGCTGTAACACTATTGACTCGACAAGGATCATGCCAAACATTAATGCCGGTGAAAAAGGACACGCGCCTGGAAAGAAAGCCATGTGGAGACTCATCGTGGCTCAGTGTTCATATTCTCACCTTGAAAAGCAGCTCAATCAGTTTTTGTGTAATCATTCCCTGTGTTTTAAATATCTGATGAAGGGCGCCATAAGAGCAAAAAGTGGCCAGCTCTCTAAGCCACTTCATATCAGCAAGGACCATTATAGAAATAACTCGGCCTGATAGGTGAAAACAGGAGCCTTATAACCATTTAACAGCACTGAGTGCTCACCACTTTTTTGTGCAGCGAACTGCATTCATTGTTAAAAGAAATCAAGATCCGAGCATGAGATGCACTGTTATTGATGACCTTCCTTGTTATCGTGCGGCTCTGAACCAGTTAGAAGTAACAAATGTCAGACTAATTGAGGCAAATATGGAATGAATTCACTCTTAAATTCCTGAAGAGATTAAAAGAGATGAAAATCATTGTCAGGAAGATTTCCCATCGCTGTCACCTTTGTGTGAGGGTGAACGGACGAGAGTGGATACAAAACATCCGAGCTCATCATTCTGACAGAGGCTACAACTACAAGTCCATTATCCTTTATATGAATCCACTAATGCTCCACAAGGCAGAAAAAGAGAAGCATAACCCAACACAGATTTTACATCTCAGTGAAGAAACTGAAGAAAATAAATGTACATTACACCTTGCATTATTGCTAAGCACAAAAAAATACACCAACTCCTGAATTACTTGAGTTGTAGTGTGAGTAAACAGGTGCAGAGTAGTTCTAGTCAATTCTGCACCCAGAAACACCATAAAACCTGTGGATGAAGTCTGTGCTGTACACTAGTTCGACACCACTTTTGTTTATAATGATAAACTAATCAGTCAAACCACACGACGCAACTTGGAACGTGCAATAGATTTAAAACAGAAAACGCAAAAATGAAATCGCAAAGAAAGAGTCAAGAAAACAAAACAAGGCCATCTGAGTGAAAACCTTTAAAAGTTTATTCAAATGTCAGATGACAGAAATCAGTTCTTGAAACCAAGAAAAGAACCAAGACTTCCAGTCTTTATGCGAAGGAAGTGACAAAATACCATCTGAGCGTCCTGTGGGGAATTTTTTCTATTTTATATATAAATAAAGATCTGAACAAAAAACATTCCTTCTCTGATTTTGCTCAAAATTGAGGCACTGAAGGATAAAATATGTGTGACACCTATAACCTAATCCATACCTGGTGTATACTGAACAAATGTGGATTTAAGCAGACTTCAAAAAAATCATCTTTTCAATAATAATCCTCCAAATTAAATGCCAAAATATGTAGTTTGTTAGTTCGCCATCGTCCTCCAGAACAACTCATAAGAAGTGCTGATCTGACGCCGCCGTGGTTCATTTTCTTAAGTGTTAGGGGACCTTTGTTGTCATGGTTACAAAGACAACCATGTGGTTAAGGTTTGGGAATGAAACAGGAAACGAACAGCTGCCTGGCGTTTTGTTGACCCGATGAACGAGAGTCGTAATTCACAATCGCAGCTCGAGGCTTTGTACACTTTAATGTGTGTCGTTTTTTTTTTTTAGGAATTTTATGAAACATCGAACGTTGTTGTTGTTTTTTCTTGACCAAACTTCCCGAACATGACATCAGTTATTTAGAGCGAGGAGTGTTAAAGTGAAGTTTTGAGCATCACGATTTGTGTTTGTGTGCAAACATTACAAAGAATGATTGTAAGAGAGGAGAACAGGTGTCTGAGAAAGTGTGTGTGTGAGAGAGAAAGAGAGAGAGAGAGAGTGTGTGTGTGTGTGTGTGTGTGTGTGAGGCAGACAGTGAGAGATCGTGTGTGTATTCTAAAAGCAGGGGGTCTCTTCCAATCGGCCAAAACACAAAGAGCTACTCAGTGTGAACACACCAGGGGGGCTCTTAGGAAACCCATCAGCTCACAGGGAAAGGGCAAAGGAAAGACTTACATATAGGAAACAGGCTGTAAAGGAGGAGCACACACACACACACACATCCTCACCCCTTGGTCTGAGGTTTCCTACTGTAAAAGTTTGGAACAACACGGGAGGAAACCTGGCATGTGGATAAAACTTGGCACCACACCTCGGCATACTTCCACGCCTAAAAATGTAGAAAATATTTGTACAGCACGTGTCGAACTGCACCCCATGCTGCCAGGTGACAATCCACAACCCTGAGATCAACATATTAGTGTACAAACACAGACAAATTGTCAGATCTCGCGGGGACACTCACACACAGAGGCAGGACGGCAGACCCTCCCACCGTGTTTCCATTGTAGCTGCCATTGTAACAGTTTTGTCTGAGCCATATGGGCTGGTTTAGGGGATGTGGACCCCCGGCAGCTGAGGCTTTGTCCCCGTGTCACAGAGGTCGCTGGGATTGTGTTCCCAGCTAATTCCCTCTTTCAGAGACTGCAGATCAGAGTCTATAATGATCTGGGCGGCCTAGCACAGGGATTACTGCTGCTGCCTCTGACATCAACAGGCTTGTGTGTGTGTGTGTGTGTGTGTGCATGTGTGCGTGGGTTGGCGGTGAGAAAGAGAGCGAGATAGAGAGAGAGAGATGACATCTTAAGATGAAACATTGTCGCTACTCCTTAACAACAGGAATCAATTGATTCCCCCCTCACACCAAACCCACCCACCACACCGAAATAGATCCACCCCACCTCCCAAACACACACACACACACACTCTGAGTTTTCCACCTCATTTCCCTCAATCTAGCTTAGGCAAACATTATTAGCAGAGAAAGTGAAGGCAGTGAAGGGAAAGTAATAGGTTCTTGTGTCTTCACTGACCTCCGTTGTCATCATATGGTTTACAAATTACAGAGGACTGTCTGGATATTTTGACTTACACCTTTAGTGTAGCTGCGACTGATTAATCCATCATTTAAATTTAATTATCTGTTGTTCCTTATCTGCTATTACAAGTCCATCAAGTTTTATATCAGCCAAATATCCTTAAAGTATCAAAAGTAAAAGCACTCTTTACGCAGAATAACTCTGTCTGTGTTACAGTATTATCCTATCAAAGATGTATTAATACTTATGCATTACCCCTATATGGTTGAGGTGAAGCTAATTTTATCTATTTTATATTAGAGCTGAAACAATTAGTTGATTAATCAAACAGTTGATCAACAGCGAGTTCCAGCTTCTAACTTCAGATAATTTGCAGATTTTATTGCTGTTTTATGGGATAATAACCTGAAAATCTTTGAGTTTTTGGCCACGAGTATATAGTATAAATACTAGTTACAGCCCTTTTTTTAATGTAGTGTTGGGTAGTTTAATGTATTGTGTAACGACTTTATATTTTGCCCACCAACACTGGATTTCTGAGGCAGATATCTGATAGTTCAAAAAATCACGAAACATAGGCTGTAATCATATTTTTTTCATATAATATAAACAAAAAAATTGAAACAGATCCCTTAGATGTGTTCATTAAAATAATTCTGACACAGATACATACCGAGCAGACTACTTTACAGTTGCCAGTGTCAGAAACTGTCTCCAAATTACATCAAACCTAAGTATGACTCTTCTATACTGCAATATCTTGCTATTTATTGGGCAACATACAGTACACAGCAATACAGATAGCAATAAACTAATATCTGCCAATTTATTGATATATTGGCCTGGTGAATTAATCTGTCCACCTCTAAGTGTAAAGCTAAAATAGACGTATACTCAAATAAATCAAAAATATTTTATTTCCGTCGCTGTTCATCTGTAATCATAATGCAGCACATTGCTAATCTTTGAGCAAATCTTGCTTCATGACGTGAAATCATAAAAGGACTTTGGCTCCAACACAAGCTGGAGCACTCACCGAGAGCACAAACAGAAAAGCCTGTTTTTAAATTAATGGATATTACAAAAAGGGTATATCAATTGCTTCCAGGGGGAAAAAAAAAAACTACAATGCACGATTGAATCCATATATGTTGCTGCTGTATTGGATTGATACAGACAATGCTCGCCAGGTACACTTCGACAAAACAGGAAACCAACCTGCGTAATCAGATATATGTGGTCTCAAGAAGAGAGACATCTACATCCTAAATGAAGAGCACTCACACACATACATGCTGAAGAGGAAGCATCCTACTCTTCATGAAGCCCTCAAATGCTTGATAAAGAGCACTTTCAACAAGGCAGCTGAAAACAAAACTTGTTTGCTTTCCTTCATTCCACTTTTAATTTTCTGCTCTCATTTGTTTCTGTAGGCATCTTTCCATATTTTATTCTCTTTCTTCTTTCCCCCGGTGAAAGGGACTTTCATTGAAATTCATGCTCTCAAGGACCAGCACCCATGCAAGGCCAGAAAGATAATAGGGCGACCTATTTACCCAGCAGTTTTATTTATCTTTTTTTTTCCCTTCTTCCCTCCCCTTCTGCACCCCCCTGGCTTTGGATTGATGATGGTCGCTGCAAGATGACAGCTGTCTCCTGTGCATTAGCATTGCAAATGAAATAGAAGAAGAAAAAAAAGAAGTGGAGCTTCAGTGTGTGTGTGTGTGTGTGTGTGTGTGTGTGTGTGTGTGTGTGTGTGTGTGTGTGTGTTCAGCCACAGGCCTGCAGGGCTGGGGAGAGAGCCGATCAGCATCCTGACCAAGTACTGCCAGGATACAGCAGCTGACAGAGGGAGACATGGGGACAGCGGTGGTGTCGTCAGTGGCTTTGACAAAAACATATTTATAAGATAGTCCAATCAACATTTTGAGTGCGTTTTATATATTATCCTTGATGACTTCATCAGAGACCAGAGGCTGCACGGTCAGATGAAGTTTGTTTTTTGTTTTTTTGGATTGGGGTAAGGGGTTGGCATGTGGAGCAGATATAGCCCGTGTACTCGGTATCATACCTAAATTTAGTTGCAGTTACACTGAAGAGAGTTTTGAGCTATGAGGGGTTTGTTCAGAGGACACACATGCCTACATTAGGCATTAACCAACTTCAGTATCCAATTGTAGGAAGAAAATTAATGACTGTTTTTTCGGGTGTCATCTAAAAATGATAAATTTGAAGATTAGATTAGAGAAGACTAGATAAAATATGAAGAATAGGAAGTAATGTGATTTATGTTTTACAAAAAAAAAAGCCCTAAAATAGCTGAAAATCTAATTAGATGCAAACGGGTTTGGTCATGTTTTGTTTTGTTTTGCACATATCTGCTCTGTAAATCACAAAGAGAAAAAATTATAATTTTGGTTTCATGATGTTTGCCCCCTAGATTTGCATTAATTTGGCAGAATACCATTCAAATATCTGTCTAGACATAGACAGCCAATTAAGTCTTCAATAAAGCAGTAACATCAGCCTATCACAGGCAGAGCAGACAGCCACCATTAGCTTTCCTGCTAAACTTCATGAACACATCTTGTCGGGTACATTACAGCTGATATACATGAGGACGTGGCACAACATGCCAGCTGCGTGGGCATGTCTGTTTTTTGTTTTTTTTATGTCTACACGACTCTCTAATGGGTAAAAACTACATCAAGCTATGTAAAAACTACAATCTGTTACAATAAATACCTCCATGTGCCAGAGGAAATGCGACACAGCAGAGCAACATTGTGGGTGTCTTACCTTTTACATTAAAATAAAGAAGTGAAATGTGTATCTGTGATGCTGTAGTAGTGTAGTGTAGTTGTATTTTGGCTGTTAGCTTGTTGATCAAGCCACCAAACAAACATCAGAGAAGCTCTGCTAAACTAACATCAGTTTGTAGGTTAGACAGCTAGCTGCTCAGCTGCAGGACGCTGTAGATAAACATACCAAAAACATTCCCAGTGTGCATCAGAGGAAATAAAATCTATGAATACATGGCCACGTAGGGCTTCCGTACGTAACAAATGGTCCTACCTGATACCTTGTCTGGTCTGCAGGCCTTAAGTTGGGTAGCACTGGTCTATCGGCTGAGCGGGAAGGCGAAGGCAGGACCAGAAACAGTAATAAGTGAATTGCTATAATAAACATCCATGGTCTTAATCCCAGGAAACAGAAAAAAGTTTTGTTTTTCTTCCATGCCCATAGTTCATGAGCTATTAGCCAAGGTCCCAGATTGCTATTGGTTGCTCTATTGAAGCTATTTCTTCTAATCGGTGGGTGAAACTCTAGAAACCCTGTGTACCTTTAACGTTTCTGTTTTTTTGAGATATGTGATAAGAAAGTGCTCATCGTCACATTTTAAATGATATTTCTATCCGTCCATTTCTTTGGTATCGTGGGCAGTCGGGTTCTGGATTGATGTGGTGATCATTAATGGGAATTCACATAATACGTCTGCTTGTTGATGGTCACTTATTCAACGTTTGTTAAGTTTGTGGGAGGGTCAATCAATGCTGGTTTATTGATTTTTTTTTATTCACAGAAATGCAATGCTGCAAGGACTCTGCACTTATTGTACTGAAAGAGAACCACATGTGTGCGGAGAGAAAATGCATTTACTTTGGCCATGTGATGAGTACAGCTGTATTACAACAGGATCGATTAATGCACGTATTACCCCGGCCTTCAAGCAGTTATGTATGTTGGTATCCAAGGACAAATCTTATTAATATCACTTCTACACGGAGGGCAATACAGGCAGGTGATTGTTACAAACCCCTGCAAAGAAATATTGTCATGGTTACCGGCGAGCAGTTCAGACAAAGCTGCATGTATCCTCATGGAGTAAGAACTCAAACACACACATGCACATGAATGCATAAGCAGCCGTACAAAAATCAGAGACAAAGAGACAAAGGCAGCGTTGTGGGAGAGGCTGAAAGACAGATGTGAAAGTTTACACGGGAGATAATTCAGGATGTAATGCTCAGTTCAGCGTCGCTTTTGTTCAAGTGTGATGCTTTCGATCAGCAGCGGTAGAAAGTAAGAAAGAACTTACTCAAGTACCCCTTTGAGGTACTTTACACGACCCCGGCTTCACCTGAACCAAGCGGCAATCTCCATGGCTGGTAAATAAAGCCAATGCAGAAGTGGCAAAAACTGTAACTCGAGCAGCTGTTTGAGGTTGGCTGCAGAACATTTCATCATCCATAAGTCCCCATGTTAAAATGTCCAACTTCACAGCAGAAATAAACATGTTTACAGCCTGGTACAAAAAACAGTTTTGGTCTCTATAGCTAATTTCCCCGTTCATGACAACTGTACTGAGGGTGAATTTTCATACAACTCACCTGTTCAAATGTAAGCAATATTACACTGGAGGGTGTGCTTTAACGTCATTATTGGCACGACCTCATCACTGAAGTGCCAATAATAAGTTAAAGCACACCCTCGTGTGTAATACTGCGATTATACAACAATTACCGACTTAAATAAAATAAAAGATTTTCATGTTTTGGGGCAATTTGCTCTCAAAATAAACATTTCTTTGCTTGCCATTTCTGCTCTGATCTCCGTTTCCATGGAGATACACGGGGCCTGACTAATACCTGGAAAACAATCAGTCACAGCAGTAGACTCCTGTATGTAATGGAACACAGTTCACTACTCCAGCAAGTAGCCCGGGCCTTAGTAACGACCTAGCAACGGAGAAACTTTCTAGTCCCATCAAAACTTATGGAGATCGTGGAGTTTCCCAAACTGAATAAATAGCGCACATATAAACACTAAACTGCTAGTTCAGTCTTGTAGTGACTCAGATATCTGTGGAAAATATATTTCTCCATGGACAGATTGGCCTCCTAACTTCACATTTATTTTGAAGCTAGCGCAGTGTCAGTGACTCACCTGCACAGCTGATGGAGGAGGATCCAAACATTTCCAGTAACTCCACAGCGTTGTAAAGTCCAAAAGTCAAAATGTGTTGAACAAAGATCGATGGAATCAAAATGAACAACATGTTTTTATCTAACGGAATATTCCTCTTCAGTCCATATTAGTCCACCTTTAGTCTTTAAAATATTTTCTCTGTCACTGAACTGTCTGATCTCTGACGTGCTGCACACAAACGAGGCGCACACCTGTATTAACGAGATGCACACCTGTATTAACGAGGCGGTCTAACAGCTCCGTGACACACAGAATATTCATTAAAGAAAGCTGAAATTGTAAATTCAAATGTATTACTTTATTAAAGTTGACTTCCAGTGGACTTATTCGTATTTGTTTACATGTTCTATATTTTCAGGACGCGACAATGTGGAGATGGCGGAGTGATATTTTTAATGATGAGTCAGGTGTGCTGTCGTGCTGATTTGAGCGCATGCTAAATGTCTAGTTGACCAATCAGATTGCTCGGTCGGACCTACTTGTTGTATATTAAGGCTTACAGTTATGCAGAATTAAGAGCGTGGACGCTTTGATTGACAGGTAGGTGATGTTACAGGTGGCTTGTGAGCAACCAGGTGTCATTCAGCCCGTCTCAGGTCCACCGATGATCCACGTCTTTGCTGATGTCTAGGTTAGCAGAGATGCGGTTGAAGCAGGACAGCCAACATATATAGTGGCCTCAAAAACCTGTGGGTCACATCACACACACGCTGTCCATTCTTTCTGCTGTCATTGACCTGAACTCATCCTCCACTTCATTCCTATCTGGCCTCAGATACAGATCTCTGATCTGTAGAAAAGCACACTACAATAGGAGCTTTCTGTCACTGTCCTCAACAAATGGTAGCAATCACACAGATTGTACTGTGTTCCATGTTTTTTTTTTTTTTTTTGTTATGTGAGTTGATCGATGTTCTTATGAGTGTACAGCCTGAGAAAACCAACTATCTATGTGCCTCCGCCGTATGGTTTGCTACACAGAACTATCTGAAGCTGCTGTTGGAAACAGTGTCAAAAAGGGTCAGCGGCCGCCATTTAGCAGTCACATTTTACACACACACACAGTGTTGAACCATACCTGGAGCTCATGATGTAGCTGCCGTGGCTGCAGGTTCAGACCACCGTGGTTTGAATGCAAGCGCATAGCTTGAAGCCTGACAAGATGGATTCTTAGATGATCTTGTGAGTCCAGCTGGCTTTGTGTTCATGTTTATACGCCACTACAGTTAAGAAGAAAAGTTTCACTCGACTACATTTAACGTGTTTGACAGTTAGAGCTGCTTTGCAGATTCAAATTATAAGTTTATAAAAATATCTTTTTGGGTTGTGACTGCTTACAAAAAAAAGCAGCGCCTAACTGGGCCCTTTTCAGATATTTCAGAAGTAGTTGTTGATCAGAGTTGTTCCACCAAAGATTGATTTTCCCTTTTAAAGACCCTCCAGTCATATTTTAAGACATAAAAATACTTTTAAAAATAATTTGTCAATTACCTCAATAATTTGTAAAATTACATCTACTCCTTCTCCCTCATTGAAAAATCCAGAATCTATTAATATGCAAAAATTGTTGAGTACAAAAGTCCACAGAAAAGTTTATTCTTAGTGCATGTGTACGTGAGGTTTTCACTTCACTTTTATGTAATTTAGAATTTCTTTAATTTTGGAACGACTGTCCTCCAAATTATTTGTGATGTCACAAAGTCCTGCTCATACGTACACGAGAAACTTTCCTCCTTTGGTAGATGAATGTGAAAAAAACGTCTTCGAGTATCAAACTCGCTGCACAGTGAAGATTAAACATGCAAGTCGGGAAAGAAGTGAAGAAGCAAAACACACATTTTTGAGCAAAGGAGAACTTTAAATGTAAGAATTAGAAAAATGATCCAATATTTTACAAAAAAGCAAAGACTGAAGAAATGTTTTTGACATTAATCTTTCTCTTTAATCGTTTTTTACTCCTTTCAGGGTCCTGACCTGGGAGCTGCTGGACTAACTGTATAAGTAGTTGAAACTAGTTTCACCATGACCAACTACAACAATAAAATGCTTCATAAGATTAACAATCTAATAATGTCATATATGATAATATCGATCAGTCACAGGTGCCATTTTTATGAAATACATATGAAATTTTGGTGATAAAGTACTTCTGGATTTGTACTAAAGTAAGATCTTGAAATACTTGTACAGTGCAGTAGTGGTAGTTTTCTTTACACTGTTAATGAGAGTTACCTGAGAAAGATCAGCGATGTAGCTTCTCTGCTTGAGCCCACCTCAGATTTCACGCTGCCAAAGAGACGCACAGAGGAAGGACAAGTAAACTGGCTCAGTCCTTTACAAATGCTAGAGTGGCCATACTCCCACTGCCAGTCCCTCACACAGGACCACAATTAAATTCTTCACCCACTCATTCTTTTCCTCTTTTTTGTCTCTCGAGAAGACACCTCACTTGAGAAACCACTGAGGCTGCTTTTTAAAGGTCCCTGTGTGGCAGGGTGACAGAGGACACCACTCTCTGCCTTTTCTCTCATTTGGAAAGACCCAGCGAAATTGAAAAGGGGGTCCTCAGCTCCCTCCCAGAAGACCCTCTCTAGCTCTGATCACCCCACCCCACCGTCCCCGCCTCGGCCTGGGTGGACTCCCTTGGTCGGTTCTCAGACCTCCCCTGTCTGCGTGATACCAGCGGTATTGTGAGACACTGACAAAGAACAGGAAGCCCGGGGGTCGGCGGGGCAGGCCTGAAGGTCAGCTCAATCAGTCTCTGTATGATGGATGCAGCACGGGGGCCGGGTCACCTGAAATGCAGCAAACAAGATGGCCCAATGCACACCCTCCTGCCCTGGTCCTTTGGCAGCTTCTGTGCTCTTTAAATCTCCTTCTCATACCACACAAATACACAAATATACAGTTACTGTCTACGTCCCTCTGTCACATTTTCCTTTAAGTTTTATGGAGGGTTTTGCAGATGCATCTACAACTTATTAGATAATTTATGAGTGTAACTTTACAGAGAATATAAATCAGAAACCTCATCAGTCAACTACCAGCTCAAGAAACAAAAACCTACATGTTGTCCACTAAAAACTACAGTAAGTATCTCCAAATTTATTGATTCTGATTTTCTCAGATAGGTTATGAAGACTTTACTCATTCTCAAACTAAATAAACCATAAAAAAAGCACATAATTCTTGGAAAATTATATTCACAAAGCTGACTAAGGGCTGTTTTTTCATGTTAACAATGTTGATAATAACTCAAAATCACAAACTAATGTAATAGTGATTCATAAGTTAAAATTTAAAACCTTAATATAACTATAAGAAAATCTTTCAGTGTATCTTTATGGTGTTAAGCCATGAAGAAAACTTTTGTTTTATTTACTCAAAGCATATGAGAATGACAGTCTACTACTCTGCAGTGCAGTGCAAAGACAAAAGGCTGTTGAGTTTATCAAAGTAATATTTTGTATTTCATGCCACATTTAACTCGACTAAAAGAAGAAGAAGTTTACTGCATAAAAAAAGTTGGGGTATAAAAGCAAAATTATCTGCAAGGCTAAACATCATGGGTGTGAAGATATGATGTGATTTGGGTGAAAAGATCCTTCAATAAGAAATATACTGATGAATTTAAAGGTTAACTCTGAACTATATTTCACACATTTTGCTTTTGCAGGTGATTTTTTCATAATTAGCAGGAAACTTTTAACAGAGGAGTTGCTTTACAGGAAGAAATATAAGAAAAATAAAAGAGCCTGATATGACAATATATAAAAACATCAGAATTAAATGTACAACCGAAAATATAAAGACCAAGAGAAAGCCTTAGAAAATAAATGGGTTAAATGATTTGTTGTAAAGAGGTGCACTGATTTCAACTTTTTTTTATAATTTTATTAATAATTATTCTTTGTTTTAAAGTTTTGTTTTCTTCCTGATTAAAATACAGAAGTTCAGATGGTTTCTTCTCTCACCTTCCTTAGTGACAAACCGATGTAAGTTCTATGAATTTTAATATTATGAGAGTCCTCAGCACTGTGTCAGTGGGTGGGAGGAGATGAGTGTGTGTGTGTGTGTGTGTGGAGGGGTGTCCATCGTCGTCAAGGAGACCCCTGTGTGTGGGAAGCAGTCCAAACATGACAGGGCTGAGTTTACTGACTCAAGGTGACATGGGCCGAGGGCACAACAGCACACAACAGGAGGGGTGGGGGTGGGGGGGACAATGGTCGCTCCATTAGTGCTAATGGGGGACACATGTAACAGGATTAGGGTGAGGACACCTGGGGGTGGGGGGGACCACATGGGGAGATGGTACACGCAACCCACCCCCCTAAAAAGAAACCTTCCCCGTCCTGTCCCACTCCATCAAACTTGCACAAAACTGGAGCTGGGAGTCGGCCGCCTGCCCACCGCGATGTTTTCTAACCTGCAGAATGTCTCAGAAAAACTTCACAGAAAACTGCAGAGAGGAAATAAATTTACTAGTAATTTTGTTTTTTATGTTTTAATGATGAAATGAAACATTTGTGCTGTGCTTGGATTTATGAAACTATTTCAAAACTGGTTAGATGGAAATCAAAGATTTCTCTCATACTGAATACAATTAAGCAATTATCAATATTTGGATCGTTCACATCAGTAAAAGTCACAATAATACACTTTTTCACAGAAGTATTAGCAAAAACATGTAAATGCAGTGAAGAAAGTATAAAATATGCATTATGCAGAACGGCCCCTGTTAGTGTCATCATGTTATATCATTTTATTAAATATACATTAACATATAAGCTGTATTTTAATGTTGTTGTTGGTCAAGGTGGAGTTAATTTGAACTATTTTATATACTTTTGGGCAATCTTTAATCTTTAACAAAGCTGAAAAGCCCCTCGTAATTCCACAGTATATAGTGGAGTACTTATATAAAAGTACAATATTAATTTCTGTCCTCGTGAACTTAAGTACAGTACTTGAGTAAACATACTACCACATCTGGTAATTAGATAAAATCAGCATATTTGATTTTTTAATTAATTTAAACTGGTCAAATATTACTTCATTAAATCGAGCCACTGTTAATAAAGAAACATCTGGTATAGTGACATAAACAGTGTTGTGGAATGATGATGGTCTGACAGATCTTTGGAAACAGTTTGTTCAGTTAGTTAAATCTGAAACTGTTAATGATACAAAATGATTTAAAAGTTATAAAAAAGTTTCAAATGTTTACAGTACGTCACCACATCGCCACAACTCTCGCCTTCCTCGCAGCAATGTGAATCAAATGGAAATAAATCTGAGACCGAGGTTAATGAATCTTCATTGGTGGACTGTGAATCTTTCCCCGGTCGTCCCAGCCCTCCATCCCTCACAGCTCATCCCTCATCCCCACTTTTCCGTCTCCCCCTTCTGCAAATTCCTGAACTCCTGCCCAAGACGCCCAGTCAATTAATAAGACATTGTCTCCTCCCCTTGGAGCCCGTGCACAAGAGGCCACCCAGGAGCCAGCAGGCCTTCCCTCTAAAGCTGCTTCACTGGTGGCCTCCAGGAATGCCAATCGCTTTGGGAACAGGCAGAACGGAGTTGGATGGGGTTGGGGTGGGGGTATGGGAAGCTGGATAATAGAAACAGCCCCATCATGCTCATGTGCTGGGGCAAACCAGTCAAAAATTGGAGGGCAACAAAAGGAAATGCGTTCCACTCCCAAGGATCGGAGGCACTTCACCCCTCTACAGTCCGGCCTAAACCCCGCCCTCTGAAACACACAAGCAAGTATGCACACACACACACACACACACACACACTCATTGATTTTGCCATACTTGAGAGAACATTGCATTGGCTTACATTTGCTTCCTGCTGGCTTAGCGTAAACTTCAACCTTGCCCTAATCTTAACCAGTGAGTTAAAAATCACGACCAGACCTGGCTGAAACATCTGCACGAGACTAGAGCGGTGTCAGGAGGCAGTCCTGTCAAGTATAGCTAAACTAGACCACCACCACACACTCATCAAAACCCAGCTCAGAGTCCTCCATCATGTCCTGTCTCATTCTCTATTCATTTCTCAGCAGCTCCCCCCCATTTAAAGAAATGCCCTCTGGGCGGAGGTATAGACGACGAGACAAGTTGTTTTCAGCTTATGGAAGTCTTCGTAATTATTTATGTGTTTAACTTTTAGGTTAGGTTATCTATCTATCGACACCCAGGCCAATAGCCAGCTACCTAGCTGGCCTAGTGTACTTACATACTCTAACTTACTATTTTTAAATACAGACGTGAGACAAAATGGTGTACTGTGAGTAACCGGATGGTTCATTCATAATGGTCAAAAAGAGGAGTGTGGCATACGGGACACGTCTCGCCCTCAGTGGTCACCATTTTGGCTACGTGGCAGGACTGGACGCACCACCAGCATTGTGAAATTGCGGCCAAGGAAGCTGCTGGAATAACAACTTAGATTTGTACATATACAAATATAAGTATATTTATATTTATATGTCAAATGTTGGCACCTGGTTGCAATTCAGGGAAGAAGAAGAAAAAGTGGTGAAATGTTGCGGGTGCCGTTTCCGGTAAGCGCACAACAGCCAAATTGAGACTAGCACACTACACCACGAAGTACACAGTGTACTACACAGAAGTGTACTAAGTGAAGTATCCGAGTGAGACACAACAGTAGCAGCAACTGTGCCCACAAGTGATCAGAGTTACAGGATAATGATGGATGCTAAAATGTAGTGTGACAGTAGCACAAGATAAAAAGAGCTAAGTCATTTCTATTATAGAACAATACCTAAAGTTTGCTGATATTAGCTAAGTTATTCACATACCAGAAAATTTTATTGCTTCTTCTTTTTATTTGTAAGAGGAAGTAGATTGTGTCATTTCCTTTTTCAGAAGTTACATATTTAGACAATAGCATGCTTCCAATTTTGTGGTAATGGTTCAGGGAAGCAACAAAAATGAGCATATTTGTTTCAACATGACGATGCGACACGAAGAAATTGTTAATTTTCTCACTTTGGTGTGAAAGAACTGCACGAGGACGCATGAGGACTGACACGCATCTTCGACACCATCCAACAACGTCAGCTTGTATGAATATGAATATGTTTATTTCAAGATTCCTTCATGTCACATTTAGACTTCTTGAGTGAATTAATGTGAATAAAAGTACCTTCAAATCAAATCACTTGGTCATAAAATCATCAAGCTAACAGGAACTTTAGTGTGAATATCACAGAAGTTTACTGACACCTGAAGAGAGTCTACAGAGGAGATGTTAGGCAGTGGAGGAGAGTCTTTTCGTATTGTATTGTCGACAACAGATGTCGACATGAACGAGAACAAAAGTGAAATTGTTTCGAGGGCTTTGAAGGTGAACAAAAAAGGGTTTCCATTAATAGGTAGAATTACGCTTCATCGCCGAATAAACAAGGCTTCACATTGTCTTGACTTCACTACTATTGCTCGAAAACTCTCATTTGTTACATTTCAAAACTGCATCATCCATCTCTGCCCTGATGTTATACTTAGGTTTTCTTTTTGGGTTGAGTTGTAAAATATTTGGGTGTATTTTTGTCCTGATGTATTAGCTGATGGATTTAGTGATGGATTTTAGAGTGCCTACTCTCCATCAGTAATACTTGACCACACACATTGTTTAGTAATGGATAGCATGTTAATGCAGAGAGATTTCAAAGAAAAGACACACGCGCACACACACACACACACACACACACACACACACACACACACACACACACACAGGACACACTGTAATGAGTTTCTCCTGCTGAGTATCCCATATTGACATCCGCATGACAAAATTAGCCCGGTAAAAGTGCTCTGTAAGTGCACCATCTGTACTGTTGCATACAGTAGCAAGTGGGGTGAAACAACAATAAATGGACGGCAAGCCATGTA
Organism: Sciaenops ocellatus; assembly: GCA_033000465.1. Lineage (NCBI taxonomy): Eukaryota > Metazoa > Chordata > Actinopteri > Sciaenidae > Sciaenops > Sciaenops ocellatus. The sequence continues at coordinate 6,235,539 of CP136878.1, read as the reverse complement.
TAAAAATACGCTTTGTTTTGTAAATATTACGCAGGAGTATCAACCTGGTTGTAGCCTGTATTATTGTTTTTAGATTATCCATCGTGATCTAGCTAGTTTACTACCTGCTAGTCTATATCACAGCAGCAAAATGTTGACAAGTTTATGAAATAAGGTGTCAAAATTGTGTAAAAATGAATTCTCAGCTCCAGGACTGTGGGGGCGTGTCCTCTGAATGTGCTGAAGCCACGCCCACTCGCGGGAGCAGTCAAGCAGCCTTTTTGAAGCGACTGAAACGTGTCAGATGAGTTCAGAAAATGACATGACTAACTTTGAAACACTCTGAGCTGAGATGAATTCATCTCTCTCTCCCTCTCTCTGCTCAGGGTGGCCTCAGCGTGTCATCAAGCCACCCTTTAAGGACCGCCCACAAAATCCTGGACTGAAAACTGGTGAAAAACTGTTTAAACCTCTACCTCTAATATATCGTTCAAAGTCTTTTCAGCTGTTTTCAGCAACAATTTTCCAACATATTTAATGTATTTTGAAAGAAATTACACAGACTTCATTGTAGTCAGTGTTTGTGTAAATGTCACTCATGCAGCAGGAATTTGAGCAACTGCTCACACAGATGACCTCTGACCTTTTCGATGCATTGATCAGGACCCTCTCTGGAGATGACCTCACCCAGGTTTGGTTTGGTTTGGGAGTATTGTCACATAAAAAAGTGGAATTTCTCTCGAGTGTTGACCTGCTCAACACCAAAAACTCTTACTTAACTTACTTCATTGTGTTTTTTTCCCAAAGAGCAGATGACTTTGACAGGAGCAGTCACTGTCCAGCTGCTTGAAAGCCTAAGAGCGTCCTCTCCTGTCAGTGTACGGTAGTAAACAACAGTGAAGACACATTGTAGGTTTTTACTCTCACAGCTACAACAATTAGTTGAGTCACTGATTAGTGGACTAATGATAGAAAAGTGATCGGAAACTACTTTGATAATCAGCTCCTCTGCTGATTTTCTATGACAGATCTATGATAAAATAAATATCTTGGTTTTGGGCTGTTGGGAGGACAAAACAAGCAGTATGAAAGGTCAGTTTTGGCTTTGAGAAAATATTTTAGAGATCAAACAATTCATAAATTAATAGAGAAAGTAATCCTCAGATTAATTGACAATTAAAAATAACCATTAGCTGCAGCCTTAATGGAGATGATATGCGATAGTTGATTTGTTTTATTGCGACATGTGACAAACAGTTCAATATTTTCTAGAGCCCTTAACTTCTTCACAGATATGACACTGAACAAACACAAACACTGCTCATTTATCATAATTTTAAATAATTTCCCAACTCATGACTCATATTACCAGCTCTTACCCAGTCTCTATTTTAATCAGAGCATAGGAATAATATAACTGTACGGTACTTTAGAGTCACAAATCTTGAAAGCCTGGTACACAGACATGAATCTCTAGTCCTGCTAGACATGTTGAAGCATATTTAACACAATCTTATATTTGATTCATCTATGACTAAATCATAGAGGTTGACTGGAGTTCATGCTGCCCAGTTAACTGTTCTCAGAGTGGTACTTTATTAAACACTGCCATCTAGAGGCTGTCCGCTGAAACAAAAGTTTCCTTGTCTTTCAAATTAGAATACAATTTTTAAATATGAAAAACACCTAATTTATTAGTCAAGATCAATAAATGAACAGGAAATCGTACATTTATTGTCCTTCTGACAACTCTTACACACAAACCGTGGTATCACAAAATATCTTCAGTAATGATGGAATACACGTGAAAATACAATGAAGCCAAAGATCTATTTAAAAAGACTCGCCGTGAGCGGTGTCAGGTTATTAAATGTACAGATGTATTCAGCCAGCAAGTAAAGCATTTATTGAAGCAAATCAAGTTTTTTCCCCCCTCAAACTATCGATGGCGGTGCCTAAAGAGACCTGAATGATGATGTTCACAGTGCCCTAAAGAAGCAGGTATGCACGTGGTGTATCTGTACAGTACAAGTACTATCCGGTGTTGAGGTTTCTACTTTTAAATATCGTCTTACAAATGTTGGTCATCAACACAAACAGACGGACGAATAAGCTGAAACATCTGAACCTGCACAAAGTCGAACATTTGTTTCTCTTTTTCTGTTTTACATAAAAATCAGTTGCATGATTAAAATAACATACAAGTGCAAAGTTTTGCCCTTAAAGCTTGATTGCGTGTTTTCAAACTAATATTGACTAAAATCTCAAAAGGGATTCACTGCTACAGTACTTCTTTTTGACACGCCTCAGTGACCACATATGACAAGGACATGGCAAGAATGAATGAAAATATCGACAGGATTCAAGCAGTAGCACATGCATGTTGGCGGTGATGACGACGCCTAAAGTGGCAGGCTGGCATGAACACTAAAACCTTTTAATGTGGCATTAATCTCTGTCAACAGTAGAGCAATACCGGGCTGAGCAAACCTAATAATAAATTCAAAAACATGTTCACAAGCGTCTTGGAGTAGACGACAGACCCACTCTGTAGCTGACCGTGTGCTTTGACGTCTCTGGCAGGGATTACGGATTATTAAAAAGGTCAGTTCGCACAGTTAAACATACATTGTGGCATCAAGCTTTGGTTTTATGTGGCCAGTTTGTGACACATCAGTCTATGAAATTCTCGCTGCGGCCCCCCGATATAACAGAGGTTTGTCTGTGATGCTCCCAGCATTGAGAGATTACATTTACAAACTGTAATTTCTCTTTCCAGAAACAACGTCCGAGCTGGAGAATCAACACTGTCACACATCCCGTCAACTACTTTCTCCCAGAGAAAAGGTTTCTATGATTACTGTGTTCTGTTTCAGCAAACTGTACCTTTAAAGCAGTGCTTCCCACAGTCATATATATGTTTAGATAAATACGCAGGTAACTTTTAATTAAACTTTTAATTAAATAAAACTAAATTTTAACTATTTTTTACATACAAGACATGGTGACTCAGAGTTATTTAGGCTTGGCCTTGGGAAGTTTGCATTCATACTACTACTTGAAGTGACAGAAGCCAGACATTTAACCCACTTTCACAACTTTTCTGCTTGTTTGCTGACTAGTTGTCACTCACTCAACCAATCATAGCAACTGGTAGACCAATGCATTGTGATTATATCAAGCAGAGATGAGGAGCAGGCTAGAAAAGTCTGGTAAACTTCTAAATCCACACCCCCAGATGTGTAAAATTGGTTGTAAGAAGTTCCCCTTTAAAATCAGCCTCGTAATAAATTTGTGTGTTTTGTCTTGTTCTTAAAATTGTCCAGGTACCCCCCTTTGCAACTGCAATAGGTACAAGTACTCCTGTTTGGGAATCACTGCTTTAAAGATCACATTATTACAGGTCATCGTGGAAAGCCACTTTGTTTTTTTGTTTTTTTGCAGCACCATCGGAGGTTTGGCCACTTCAGCACCGAGGTCAGTTCCATAAAATCTCATAACTATAAAAGCTGACCGATAAAAGAAACGAATGAGCCACAACAGCGTCTGTCTAAAACATCATCACGTCCACGGACAATATATATAAGCACAAAATCAACTAAACTGAGAAGCTTTCAGGGCAAAATGTTGGATTTTTTTTTTTTTTTACTTTCAGCTTTGGCACCTGCATCTCCCTCTTTAGCACGTTACACGACTCCACTGGCAGAAGTTCAGAAGCACGCAAGAACATCCCAAAGTCCAATCCTTTGATTTTAAAATGCACAACAGCAGACACTGGTTTATACAAAAACAGTCCAAACTACCAGCCCTCTAATTCATGTTGCAGAAAGGTACAAAGGTTTAGCTTATCAGGTGATGGGGGGGCTTCAGAAGTTAGTTCACAGAGAAGAAAAAAAGAGGAAGCACTGTAGGCAGGAAAGGAACTTTCATTCAAATTCAAGGGAATCTACAATTCTAAGAAAAATGTACTGACAAATTAAAACTGGACCTCCCTCCCTCCCTCCCTCCTCTCTTCCTCATAGTGGCACACTAAACAAGTTGTTCATCAAAGGACGGGGAAACCTAGTTTGAAAATCAGCCCCGCGAGACGCTGCTACTAAAGCAATCCTTTCCTGTGATGCACTGTTAGTTTCCCCTACAAAAGAAAGTGAGCTGGGTCCCACGGAGGCAGTGAGCGGAGTACGGAGTATTTTCTTTGGAACAAACAGCACTGCAGTACATCAGCTAATAGAACCTGGCTCCCAGAGGGGAGCTCAATATAGGACACTTCTCCTCTTCCTCCACTTGAGCTATTAATACACCCAAACAAAAGAAAAGAGGCTTAATGAGGCAGCAACGGGGAACTCATGCAAACTAAGTTAGACGAGAGCTTTGTAGTGTTTAGCTCCGAGGATTACAGCTTTTTCACACGCCAGTGCTTCTCCTATTACGGCTGATGCCATAAGAGTAAAAGTACATTACATGTGCATCGTGTTACGCCCTTTTAAGCTTTATGTTTGGACCCATCTGGTGAGGTCGTTTTTTTTTTTTTTTTTTAAATGGCAAAAGCAACACAACAGCGAAAAGATATGCATAGTTCAAAGCATGATAATGTGCCGGATATGGATAGTATAGATCCTATAAAGAACCTCACTGTACACTGTTACAAAAATCTGAACATATTTCACCCAGTTGGACAAAACAAACAGAAAACCGTGATATTATGGAGCTTTTTTTTCTTTGCATATTTGCATGAAAGGAAAGATCTCATGCAGCTTAGAGCAGCTACCTTGAAGTTAATGCTTTGGTTCAGATTCAGAGTGCATTAAAATGGAAGAAGATGAGGGAGTGTATTTAAATGCACACAGTAGTCTAACAACTAAGAATTTGTATCCTGATTGAGCAGGAGAAACTGTTTCTAGGCAGCTTCACATACTAAACACAAATACCCCTGTACATATGAACAGAATACAGTATTTCAACTATTACCATGGAAACAGACTAACACAAAAAAAACAAGTAACAGAGCATGGCATTTTCTTGCCTGACTACTCTGGCTAACACCAGCGTTGTAACATCAGAACATTACAATATTCAGGCTACTGTAAAAAAAACAAAACAAAAAGGGGTTTTGGTGTTTACATCCATCACATCTCAAACAAACAGCAAAACTTCAAAGTCCCCGATTTTAATCAGGGATATTCAAATGTGCAAGTAAACAAACTCACATTAAATCAAGTAAGAATCTGCCAAAAAAAAAAAAAAAAAAAAGAAGTCTATAAAAATAAAAAAACAAACAAAAAAAGTCTTTAAAAAAAAAAAAAAAGAAGTCGATGTTTCAGGTTACATCACGCACTGGGGGCTTAATACTAACCAGATATCTGCCTCAAAGTGAGAGCTGGCTGTCACACAGTGCAAAGATCACTGTTTAAGTCATGCAGTACAACATGGTAAATAGAGCATGGGGTGGTGTCAAAAGTAAACGGAGTGTTTGTTTGAGGTCAGGCCTCAGAAACTTTATATGCTTTCATAAAGGGTAGATACATCGCAGTAGTTTTAAGACTTTGCACTACACTGCATTAAAATAGCGTTAATCTATCACCACCTTTAACTCACAGGCTAAACTCTGCCCGTTACCTGATTTGTTTGCATGTTTTGGCACATGAACTTTTCAATTTTAACATTTTTTTGTTGTTGTTTTATCTGAAAACGAAGCCACTTAAGGCTTAAGGATCTCAAACTTCTTAACGCGTTCACCTCACACTAAGCTAATCTGAATTTTCCATTCGGGGCGTTCTGCTCCAATCCAATTGGTTGTAAGTGATAATGAGACAAATTAAGTCCCTATACCACAACGAGGCAAATCCGCTGCTGGGCTAAATATACTGACTCGAGGATCAGAGAATGTGGAACAGCAGCAATGGCGAGCCTTGAAGTAGTCATACTCCCACATCGGAGGCAAAAATAAGTCTAAATATAGCTCTTCTTGTTGGGGTCACATCCCCTCAGGCAACAGTACTCCCCACACAACAATAAAAACCACAGATTTGGCTGAACATACTACATCCACATTTGGTTGTTCCTACAAAAACATGTTTATGCTTTTGCTTTTTTAATCCTTATGAACAAGGATATTTTTTTTTACCACTGGACACAGCTGCAGTTCAATCCCAAAAATTCACCAGCCTCACTCCATAAATAAATCTGTAAGTCCAAAGGACTTTTGGTTACATAAATTTAACTGTTTCACAACCATTAACTAAGTAGCTAATGGTGTTAATCTCTTCTTGCCTATAATAATCTTACACTATCTACATAACTGTGTCTCAGTAACCTACTTGAAGCACTGATGTCTGTGATGATTACAAAGATGTATGAACAAACATCAGACTACATGGAAACAGTCTTTTGAGCTGATAGGGAAAAATACACACATACACAAAATGTCTTTTTACTTATTTTTCTTTTTAAAGACTTACTGTATCCATTATTTCTATTCAGATCAATCTGAACCATAAATAAGTTAACAATATAGCTTATCATAAATAAATTTCAGTCTGTAAAATTCACATATAAATACCCTGCTCCATCTTGCAGAGACTTCCCAGAAAAGAGAAGTGGACCCACGTTACGTTACGTTACGCTGCAGCGCTGCACGTTGTGTTTCTTACTCTCCTTGTGACAAAAACAAGTACAAAGCATCCATGGTGTAAACACTACGACTTTCCCTTTAAAACCTCTGGAGGCATGGACAAAGACAGGTGAATGGAGCGGACAGATTGAGCTGTGATTTTTTCTGACAAGACTGAAGACGTCTCTCCATTGTCTGTCCGCACCTGGGGGCAGTAGGGCAGCCCTTTTCATTTGAGACGCCAGTGACTTCTTCCTGGTCCAGTCCCTGATTGATACAGTCTGTGTGTGAAAGTGAGAGAGAAAGAAAAGGGGATAGGCTATTGCTAGTGATGATTGATTGATTGATTGATTGATTGATTGATACTGAGGTGATGGTTGCTGCTCCTGCTGCATGCTTAGTTTTGGAGACGTGCGGACGTCCATGCAATTGAGGCAGAGGCAGAGAGCTGCCAGGGACAGAGAGAAAGAGAAGAGAGCTGTCTCTACACTGGTCCAAGCGATCCTGCGGATCACAAAACTATCTGAATCACCCTTTTTCCTCTTGCCGTCTCACTGTCCTTCTGAGAAGTCAAAGGCCGGATGCGCTGGTTGGTGCTCAGAGTCTGTTCCCAGCGCCACAGGCGTGTTGACAGGCGTACTGTTGGAGGGCTGAGGGTTGGCGTCACCCCCTGGGAAAGTCTTCTCCTGAGACTGGGAGGAGGACGACGAGGAGTGGGTGCTCTCGCTGGAACTGCTGCGGGTCTCCGTGCTGGTACTTGTCTTTTTCATCTTCCTCCTCTTGGCAAGTGGAGCTTTATCCACCGTCTGCAGGCGGAAACCTTCCCGCTTGCATTTGTTAAATGCCTGAATAAATAAAGAAGGGAATTGAGTGAGCGAGTTATTTAGATTTCTCAGAATTATTTATTTTTCAAAGGACGCACTGATCCAGCTCTTTTTCTCCTGATAGTGAGTTCCTGGAACTCAGAGTTTTTCCTAAAATAGAGTGCTGATACTTTATCTGTGTCCTCACTGGAGTCATTTTTATATCAGGTAACACGAGACCTCAGACTGCTGGAACACTAAAATCTGAGTTGGCAACCTGCCATGGCTGAATGAATGTAACTGAGAGAGGAAACATTTTTAGACAATGAATTTTATGTGGATCAGTACGTCTGGCTAATACCCGATCAGCTTAAATAAGGTCAGTATGAGCTCTGATACTGATCCTGAATATCAGATTGGTGCTTTGTGGCATTTTCTCCATCTTTTCTGCATTGTTTGATTCATATATTTTGTGTTATCAAGAGTATTTTACCAATGAAAATTATTTTTTTATCCCTAAAATGCACTTGAATGAACTAGGCCTGAAACTAATGATTATAGTTTTATAGTTATTATGGTGATATAGGCCTCATTGATATCTTCAGATCAAAGAATTTACAGCTTACCGTCACATAGGACAAAGAAAAACCTCAAAACTAAGAATCAGCTTCTCAATTTTGCTTGGAAAGGATTAATCAATTATTAAAATAGTTGATGATACATTTTCTGTTTGCCTAACTGACTAATTGACAGATCATTTCAGCTGCACTTTAGCCAATTCACCTCATAATACACTTCAAATAATCTATATATTTTGCCTTTCATGTCAGGCAGCATGGGTTTAAAAGAGGCGTCTATACAAACCATGAGCAACAACAACTCAAATTTTAAAGGAAGCCCAAAGGTTGAGTCTAAAAACAAGCATGCAGTGCTGGGCATTTTCGTACATTAAAGGTTGCTTTGACGTAAGTGTGGACGGAGGCGGTGGAGGAGCCGAGGATGTCCGGGGTCATGAGTGGATTGGAGGACAGCTGGCTGTCGTCCTGCAGCCAGGCATTGTAACGTAGGCCGCACATCTTAATCCTCTTGTTCGGGTCCACCGTCAGCAGCTCTGCGGGAGCGAGACACAAATTTACCTTCAGTGCTCTTAACACGCGAGTGAGGAGGTGAGCCACAAAGAGGAAGTGACTGTGTCCTCAGGAAGCTCAGTCACTGCAGGCTGCTTTGTGTGGCTGGCTGACGAGAAGCAGACAAACTATATATACAACAACTAAATCATGAGTTTGAAATGCTTGCTAAGGTGGTACAGATGCATTCACATCTGAAATTGTGCTCTGAACCAGAGTCTCATGGTGACATAACATCCGATCTTTAGTCTTGTTCTTGTAACATGGAGCCACAGGTGTCTATGCTCACCTTGGATAAGGTCCTTGGCCTGCTGGGACACATTTCTCCAGGCCTCGCCCTCGAACGAGAAGTCCCCATGTTTGATTTTCTTCATGATTTCCTCAGCACTGGTGTGTGTCAGGCTCTTCTCCTGACACTGAAAAGGCACCTGGCCAGACAGCATGGTGTACTGCGAACAGAGGAAAACACACAATCTGCTGTCAGGACAACATGAATACAGTTCAGTACAGTAAAGTGAATCTAAGCGTTTTGTACCGTCAGTGTGGCTTGTTAAATGTGTTGCCTACAATGAGCTGGGAAAGTAACGGGGACTCATGTTCAAACATATCTGCTGTCGAAATAACAACATGCTTTAGAAAGGGCTCTTAACCGATCACGACTGTCCACATTGTTCCATTGTTATGCTGCCTGTTGACCGTGGTTGAACCAGCACTAAACATAAGAGCGGTCCGTGCTCAGCTGAATGAACAGGATACTCTCACCTTGGCCTGCTTACATCTGCCCCCTAGAATTCTCTTTGAAATGACAGTAGTTGCAAACAGCCCTTTTGGCGGTGGAGGATCTGTCGTGCTCTGATCTCCCTCCTGCTCTGTGTTGGCTCACTTTGCTTCCAGGGCATTGTGCACACAGCTTGTCAGTAGCCATTTCATCAAACCTCCATAAGGCACACTACTCCTATATCCCCCCCCAGGGGGCGACGATGCAGAACAGCAATTGCCCAAGGGAACCCAGACTCTGTATGGATGACTGGCCAAGTACAGAAATCTCTCTCTCTCAACTCTCCGCCGCCCCCCCCCTACTGTGTGCCATCTCCTTCTCCTCTCCACCTCTCCTTTTAATTTTCCTCCTCTAAGCAGAAAATGGTTGAATTAGGATGACATTTCCGCTGCCGGGAAGCACCGTCTCATATGAGTGCAGCCTTAACCAGCTCTAAGAGCCGGGGCTGGTTGCTCTTCACTTGGTGGTGAGCCTTAAACTGTGTCAGCTCACCACAGGATGCTGAGCGTTGAAGCACTGAACAGAGACAGAGAAATGAATATCTTGCTAAAACAGATTAAAAAGAAAATGCACATACATGTGCACATATACACACACACACACACACACACACACACACACACACACACACACACACACACACACACACACACACACACACACAGGGAAAGCCTGAACTACAGCCAATATCAGTTAAAATAACGGCTGATTGCTTAACCAGAATGGCCTGCAGTAAATGTTAAATCCATAAACTGGATCAACAAATCAGCTCTGTGTGGGGCTCATGATTAAACATCTGGTTTTTAGAAATGCTTCAGTTAACAGTGTTATGAAAGGCAACTTTAAAGTGGAGCTGGAAGCTGTGGATTTTTTATGATATTTTTTAAATTTATAATCAGGTCACTCTCCTGGGGCATTGTGGAAAGTGAGGGATATACTCGTGATGCGACTTCGCAGTCACAAATAATGACGCTGCTGAATAGAGCTAATCAATGATCTGTTATTTAGTCCTGTTTGTGACTGAGCAGCATTATTAATGTCATCAAACCCAAAGCTTTTCATTTTAACGTGAGTATGATCAGAAACTTTGAACCTGAACATAAAAAAAAGAACAGCACAAAGTCAATATTCTGTGCTTCCTGGGTCAAGGGTCAAAATATGTGATAACTTGCCACAGATACTATATTGAAGCCACATCATAATACTTAATGTAATGTACTTTATATGTATAATAATGTACTTTTTTAGACAGACTTAGATGTGACACGTGAGAGTGAATTCCTAAGCATAATTAAGTATATTATAAATTCTGAAATATGGAAACACTAACGAATAATCCCATTCAGTCACATCACAGCAATTTTTTGGTAATTTTATTTTATAAATTATTTAATTATTAAGTCATCAGAACTGTCACAAACTGGCTAACTAACTTTCCTTTTATATTTACAAATTCTGTTTACTCTGCTGTAAAATAAAATACTTATGAAGGATAACAGGCTGCTGATATGTTGCCTTCCCATCACGACAATGTCAAGTTGAATAATGAATGATCCTCCGTCAGTCCTGCCACCAGTATTTTGTTTCAACCTGAGCATCGCTCCGTCATCCCACGCCCACTCACCAGTATGACCCCCAGACTCCACAGGTCGCAGGACTCGTCGTAGCCGTCGTATTTGAGTATCTCCGGCGCCGCGTACTGCAGCGTGAAGCAGGGAGTCTTCAAGAGTTGATTGTCTGGCGGTTTGAGGCGAGCAAAGCCAAAGTCTATGATTTTTATCTCGGAGTTCTCACTCTCGTCTGTGAAGAGCAGGTTCTACGAAGCAATTCGAGACACGGAGAGCAATCATTTCTTTCTGCTCTGCAAAACTGAGCCCCTCAAGAGCTTACTAAATTGGACAGCAAGACTTGTCTGACCAGGTACTTTGACCCATGTTTGGGTCAAACAATTTTACCCTTGTTGTGTGAAAGATTGCAGAGTCAGAATGTGGTGGTACGACAGATCACAAGTTCAGAAAAACACAGTAATTCTGTTTTAAAAGATGATGGTGCATCTGTATTCATCACACTCAGACAGAAAAGAACGTTCTGTACGATACCTCCGGTTTAAGGTCCCTGTGCACCACCCCGACATCGTGCATGTGACTGACGGCCGACACAAGTTTTCTCATGATGCGGCTGGCTTCTGTTTCGCTGAAATGTTGCTTTCTGCGGATCCTCTCCAGCAGCTCCCCTCCGCCGAGCAGCTCCAGGACCAGGTATGTGTGGAGCTACAGCAAGCAAACACACACACACACACACAATATATTTATACTTCTCACCAACCTCTGTTACACCCATTCTCAACCTTTATGCTCTGATTGGTACTGAAAAGTGTGTGCTAATGGACGTTAAATCTCGGTTTCACAGCTTGAACTTCAAGTTGAAAACAGCCGAATGTTAACGTGTGAAATGGTGGATGAGATTTTTTTATTTTTGTTGCATAATAAAATAGCAAAAACAGCCCATCCTTGATCCCATGATGGTGAGATCAAACCGTAATGGTATTGAGTAAAAGTGAAAGGGGCCAAACAAATTGGGAAGAGAATAATGTGTCTGGGCAGCGGGGTAGAGTTTCTCATTAGTGCTGGGTCTGTGGAACAAAGGCAGGACTCGGTCGAGGCGAGGCGAGGCAGCGCCGCTTTGATCTGGGTCACAGGCAGTGGTACAGTAATAACCCCACTGAGCTCATCAGGACTAAAGTGGTGCTCCTGGGCTTGAAGGACCGGGGCTAATGAACCTGTACACAGTCAGCCACACGGGCACACCTTCCCAATAACGGAGGTAAGCTTCAGTTGGAACACATGCACACTTAGTTTGGTTTGGAGTGTGCGGCTCGATTAGCAACACAAGTAAATCTAGGTTGTTTCTATTCAGTATTACAAAATGGATGTTTGTACAGCTGCAGTTTAAAAATACGTTTGGTGTGAAATATCGAGCACACGGAGAGATGTTTATGGGACAATACATGAAGAGACAAACCTCGAGGGCTTCAAGCTACCCCATTAATCTGCCTTGTTCCAGTTCCAGGACTTAATAAGGCTGCAGTCCCCACAGGCTCCACTGAGAGTCATGCAAAAACAGAATTTACGAAGGAGAACGTAACCATGACCGCGAACGAACTTACCTGGTCGTGGTAAATTTCGTGTAACTTGACAATGTTGGGGTGGCCGTCGCAGAGCTTCAGGGCTGCTATTTCCCGCTGAGTCTGCGCCTCCATCCTACAGCAAACACAAGCAGGAAGCCAGATAACTGCCACGAAATACAACATAAATACACACATACACAATCAGATGAGAAATTGACTCTCCAGAGGGCAGTTGTTGTATCCTTTTTAACAGGTTTTTAATTGCAGTTTTGGTCTAAACTTGGCACTTTTCACTGAATTATGCATGTGTCTTTGCATTACATATTAGTAAATAACAAGCTGTATACTGTAACCCTGTCAGTGCATCCTACGGTAGCCTATGAGGTTCAGATCTAAAATGTTTGAGAAAGGCATTTCTAGCGAGTTTGAAGTGCAGTTTTGCTCTGCAATCCAGATTTTTTAACTTGATGCACAATTAGAAAACAATGTGGTGCTGTTACTTTCAATACAAGCCTATCTGGACATCAGAAACACATGCTTTTATTATATTGCCCTAGTGAGGATTACTCTTATTAGAGCCAGAATATTTGGTTGGTTTAGGAGAGTAGTATCAGACTGCAGTTTTGTAGCAGTTGCCACCAAAAACAACTAGGCTGGTGAGCAGAGATGTATTTACATTGATCTAATCCACATGTGGAAACCGTAAACAAACTAATGAGGCTAATAAAATCTGAGAAATTATGTAAATAAGTCAAATCATGACAATATTTAACATTGCAGTTTCATAGAATATTTCTAAACTCATTTTTTAAAGACTGTGTTTAAGGTTGGTTGTACCTCTTGCTGACAATCTTGACTGCGTATTTCTGGCCGGTCTTCTTGTGTGTGCACCGTCTGCAGATGGAGAAGCTGCCCTCTCCCAGAACGCTGTCCCTCAGGTCCATCTCATAACTCATATAGAAGGGTGAGTCCTGTAGAGGGGAGCAGTGGATCAACACAAGTTGTTTGGCACATACATTTTCAAGTCACCTCAATTAAAGAATGTTAAGTCTTTAATAAATCAGACCCTTATTTGTTTTGTCCCATTTTTCTGCCTTTCTTCTCCATATTGTAAAATATTGCTGATAGTATGTGATTATAAAATGTTCAACTTGTTGCTGTGTTATCGCCACACAGTGATCTGCAACTCACCATGAAAATGAGGAACCCTGTCAAACCTGTCGTTGTGCAATGTTGCAATTCATTCGTTTAAAAAAAAAAAAAAAAAAAAAAAAAAAAAGAGAGAGAGAGAAGCATGTGCATAGAAACTGCATGGTGAAAAAAAAAAAAAATCAAGGTTGTCCAGATTTGAACGAAGATATTGAAGATGGCTACAAGACAAGACAGGACAGGGTGTTAACTAGCTTTCAGTGTGTGATAACAGCTGCGGCTTTATTGGCATTCTGAGCACATTTGGAGGTTATCATTGCCCAACTGCACGGCTGAAACTTCCTTTTTCTCTCGTGTGTCTGATCAAGGTTCAAGGCAAAATGCTGATTTTCTTTTAACAACAATTAAATTTAATATTCCAGCATTTACTGCTTAGTGAAAAGCATTAACATGATTAACTAACAATATAACAAATACGATAAAAAATCTCAAATACGGAAAAATTTGTGAAATTTCTTATCACTTAAATCAACATAACATCTCTACATCAACAGGTACCCAGGATGCTTATGAGACTTGAAACCAAATAAGCGTGCTACCTTCTCAAAAACCTCATTTTGTTGCACAGATACACAAGTGCACATGTACAAACAGCACCAAATAAACGTCTGAAAATGCGAGTGCAGTAAAACAAGTACAGTACAAAAAAAAAAAAAAAGTTCCAGTGGGACGGAGAGGAGGAGGAGGGGAAAAGTCTCATCTGTCTGTGACAGCAGCCATTAGCTTAAGTGTGTTTGTACAGGGGGATCCAAGTCCATTCATCTTACCTTCATCATGGCGCTGCGGGCCACCGCAGCAGAGCCTGGCCTCTCAGAGCCTCCACACAGCTGGACAGGGTCGTCCATCACCACATTCCTCTTGAACAGGATGGAGGGGGCCATGAAAGAGTAGCCCTGCACGCAGAAACACATGAACTCTAAGTGTTTACATTTTTTTTCAAAAAGGCATGAAGTAAGGGGTGGACTATATGGACAGAGGAAAAGGAAACATCCATCGCTTCAGTTTACAGCCTCAAAAGACTGCAGCATTAAAACCTCCCTGATTATACTTTATTTTCTAGATTACATAAATATATTTCTAGATTCACTTTCAATTGTTGTGTGCATTTTTCTTCAAAGCCTGTCAGCTCCACAATAAACCAAATCCTGCCGCTGAATTGTGACAAATTCTGTCCAATTTTGTGAGTGACAGCGGCTGTCCAGCTGTTCCCATTGTTAGACCTGTCATTGTGGAGCACTGCCTGCTTAATTCCAGCTGTGGGGAGCCCAAAGCATTGAGCTTGGCATTAATCTCTCTTTCCCCTTTTTCACCGACGCGCACACACACAGCTGTGTGGTATGTAGTGACAGCCATGGATGGACGGAAGGATGGATGTTGAATGAATGAGATGCCCTAAATTGCCGGGCTTGAATATTTGATTGCTCTGCTGTGAAATTACATCTTGGCACTCTTAATGCAATTTTAATTTTGTTTTGTGAGGCACGGTGGGGGAGCAAGTGCAACGGCTTAAAACTGGGATTGCTGTCGTTATCTCAGAGATTGCTAGGCTTGCAAATTATAAAGACCACAAAATTTCAGACTATGTGAATGGCAGCTGAGAGCGAAAAAAGCCAAGATGAAGTTGGCAATCAAAGACTGAAGGCGTAACCGAGACAGACGTGGTGATGCTCTCAAAGTGTAACCTTTTATTCCATGAGAGAAGCCCGTTAATGGATCTATTGATCTACCAAGCTCAAGGATCCAGAAGGCAATCAGAGTTGAAATTTCATGCAATACATCAGACAGCCATCAGCTGGCACAGAGTTGTGGGCCATATTATGGTTCAAAGCTACATCAAAAATAGTCATTCACATCTGTTACTTCAATAAGAGCTGCATATGGCAGCAATTACTTCAATAAAAGACCCTTTAGTCAATTTGAATACCAGTGCACACAGACAGACTCATGTTGACTTACAGCAACCTTTTGAGGACATTCAAAACTTCACTTGATTACTTCAATTGCTGTGGAGTATGTCAAATATAGTCGCAGACAAAAAGGCGATAATGTATAATGCGATTTTTCATCCGTGTCAACATTTCGCACACTGCCTACAACCAGAGCTCAGACAAACATCAGCACAAAGCAGGTGCAAATATAAATGTTGTCCTGTGCAATGACCTGCAAGGAACACACAAAGGATCCTTCCTGTCTGTAAACAACAAAACATGAGTCACCACAAAAAAAAAAATAGCCTGTGCCTGTCTTAACATCCCTGAACGCCCTCCCACCTGGAAGATGCGGTCGCAGTTCTGAGGCAGTGCTGCGGGGGAGTAGGTGGGGTCCATCTCTGTGAACTCTTCGGCAAAGTTGCTGACGTCCAGCTCGTCCCGGATCACCGGCTTGAACGGGGCGGTTACCTTCTTAGCTGCCAGGTCCTCCCAGTTAATTTTCTGAAGCGAGGTTTTGAAAAAAAAAGACAAATATTGTGGTTCATCCCCGTCCTTATTAACACAGCTTATACAAACACTCAGTTCTCCTAAATACTATTCACTCAGAGCAGCCCCATTATGTACGGTAACAGCCCACCCTGGTATTTAGTTTTTCTAAATATTGTAAAAAAATAGAGACAGGCAATGAGATCCACCTGGTAAAATGGGTGTTTTTTTACATTCTCTGCTCCATTAGGACCTGAGCCCAGTCTCTTCTTTGGATCTTTGATGAGGAGTCGCTGGATGACATCTTTGGCCAGTGGTCCCATATCTTTGGGGAAAGGAGGGTCCTTTTTTAAAATCCTCCTGTGGTGATGTGTGAGACAGACAAGGTCAGAGTTGTAGAGCGATTATAACTGAAAGATAGGCTGAAAACTGTGGCAGATGAGCCGGGGGAAAAAATCCATACTTGGCAATGTCCGTATGTGAGTTCTCATCCCCGTCAACGGTGAAGGGTGATCCGCCAGTCAGAAGCTCGTACATCAACACGCCGAGGCTCCACCAGTCCACAGCCTGGAATGCAGGAAAGCACCAACCCGTGACTTTGGCTTAACAGACTAGAAGAAAAATCTCAGTGGAAACAACAAGCATTCAGGAGCGCAAAGAGAGCGAGAGAGTCTGGGCTGCTCAATTTGATCGAACAAAAGACAGCATGAAACAAATCACAAACTATAAATTACCTTGTCATGTCCGGACTCTCCGCCTTCCACGATTTCTGGAGCCATATATTCGATGGTGCCACAGACTGAAAATGCCCTTTCCATCTGTTTAAACAAACACATTTTAAAATCCAAATATAACACAAAAAATCCAGACGATCTCAGATGAGCTCAGTCCCCTCTGTGTTGAAAAATGCCTGCAAGTTGACAGGAGTGTGAGAGAACGATTAAAGCCCAAATCCTAAGTGTTCTATAACATTTAAAGGTTCCCTGTGGACTTTTTTTGACTTCGGGTAGCACTGTTTTTCTTACCCATTATCTATCTTATATAGGTATCATTTATTGTGAGTATGACTATAAAAAACTCAGCTAATCTTTGTCATTGGAACTGTATGGTCGCATGGACGTTCAAACCAGTAGGGAGAGCTTGTTTTCTCTCATGTGAAATAACTGTTCTAACTTTGGCAGTAAATACTGTGTTAAGAGCAAAGTAAGAGCAAAGTGCTCACAGAAAAAAAAAAAAAAACAATTGAGAAAATATTCTTTGTGGGCTTTTACACTCCATCGTGGGGAATTAAAGGATTGAAAGGTTTTCACAAATATTGAGGAGACTGTACCTGATCAAACTCTTTACTGAGGCCAAAGTCTGTAAGAACTATATGACCGCTTGAATCCAGCAGAATATTCTCAAGTTTCAGGTCCCGATAGACGATCCCAAGCTGCAACAACAAAATGATACAAAGAAACACAAGTGAATCACAAACCATCTATGCAGATAGACGACTAGATAGATAATTAATAACTGATGGGGGGTTACCTTGTGTAGATGCTCTAGTGCCAACACAATCTCCCCGCTGTACAGGGCTACTTCTTGCTCCTTAAATCGCACCCTTTGCACCAAATGTGTGAAGAGCTCCCCGCCATTTACATAATCTATAAAGGAAGATATCAGGCATGTCATATTTCACCCAAAATAATGTGATGTTGGTTCATTTCTTTCTATAAAGAAGGGCAAATACTTTAAGTTTCTGTTGATAGTAATTCATTTAGCTGGTGAAAATCTCTCAGCGGGTTAAAGATAATCATTAAACTTCTGTTTTGCTTGTATAAACATAAGACAGAAGTGGACAGTCTGCAGCGCAGGCAGTTTCCTATAAAATACCGAGAATGAGGTGCAGCTTGGTATCCGTCTGGAAGGCGTAGTGAAGTGTGACGAGGAATGGAGATTGACGGATGTGCTCCAGCACTTGCCGCTCTGTCCGTGTGTGTTCAGCAGTTTTTGCCTTTTGTACAATAGTGGCTTTCTTCAAAACCTTCATGGCGTACAGCTTCCCCGCATCATGACCGCTCACTTTCCTCACCAGGAACACCTTGCCGTATGCTGGAGGTTAAAATAAACAAAGACAGAGAGCAAAGTTCAGCGCAGAGCCAAAGGCATAAACAGAAATTACTCGTATGACATGCTTATCAATCCTAAAACACACAATAATCGGATGCCAGACTGGCTCATCTAAATGAGCTCAAGACGGAGAGAGACTAAAGTTAAAAGCTTTACTCACCTCCGGTGCCCAGCACCTTTAAGAGCTCAAAGTTTTCAATGCCCACCCTCTCTACATGGCCTGTCAGGTTGGCTGAAGGCAGAGCAGAAATAAAATATTACAGAATATCAGAGAATCACTCAAATCATGTAAGAAAACAAACAGAAAAATAAATGTTACAGTATGTTATGTCAGTAGATCTCCCTTAAGGCGCCTCAGAAAATGATGCGTCAAAGTATATTTTCATAATATCAATGAGTGGTTAAACCTTAAAAGGAAACAAAGAATATTTTCCACATCAGGTTTTTTTTCAAGGCTTCTCTGGAACACGGGACAATATATGTTTATATTCACTGCACTGACAGCCCTGCTGTTTGCAGTTGCATTATAAATCTCCCACCTACAACGATTGGTGCCACGTTATTGCAGACAACTCACTGGAGTGACCTACAAGTCAATTATTAATAATAGCTAATAATGATTAAAGATAAATAGGTACAAGTTGTGGACGTGGATCTTAGTATGAAAGTGAAGGGTCTGGTTTATTTCAAATATATTAAAACTGGTCCTTCTCGTCCTAAATACTAAAAAGTTCCAAGGATGTTTTGTTAACCAGCCTCATCGGTGAATACATTTTCAATGTCTATTCAGTTCAGTACTGTTAATGCAGCCATGTTGTAAACACATTTCAAAAGGATCTGCTGTTTTTAAGCCATTGTTGCCAAAAGCTGCAGACCTTGCACGAACACGCAACAGTCTTCTGTTGCCTGTCCCACGTGATAAGCAATGTATCCTTGCATTTCATTTTGATACAAAGAGACTCTCAGGCCATGATGCTTTGAGGACAATGGGCTTTAAACTGGAGGATCAGTGATTTAAAACACTGGACTAGTTATTAATGTCTGGATGGTTGCAGCAGACAGGGAGCACTGGGCATCTTTGTGCAATGACATAACATGTGCATAATGAGTTAACTTCCTTCATGTGAACAAAGATCTAAAGAAAACAAGTCTTGTACTAAAAAAAAAAAAAAAAACAGACTCTTTTTTTAGTCTCTCTCAAATATGCAATATGAGTTAATCGTACACACAACAGTAAGCAAAAGGTCATTATCTTCCAGAGGAGATACCGAGTGAATTCAGCACACTATGTCAGTGACTCCTCGCGTCTTTCTGAATCACAGTGTCCCGGTACAGCTGACTGAGCACAGCACGCTCTTAGACATGCGTGTCCATTGTAGTGAATACATTCCTTCTGTCTCACACTCTGAAAATAGGCTACTGAGAAATTAAAACGGCTGATTTAATCTTTTCCCCCCGCTGCTTCTTCTCCCGTTACACGCGAGAAGAAACGACTGCGACTATTAGGTGCACTACTGTGTCATCTCAAAACAACAATCCTATCATTCAAATTTGAGGTCAGAGGTTCAGGTTGCGTAACACCCCTTGTCAAGCTCACCCTGCCGTGGCCAAGTTTGATTTCTGTGTTTATTAATAGACTGACAGCAGTGTCCAGCTAGATGATGCCTTACTGCTAGACAAGGGAAATGTCCAGCGTTCTTAAATTGTGTATTCTGGTTGGTTTTCCCTCATCAAATCCATCATCTAAAGACCTTCTTGTATCTATTCTAATCTATATTAAAAGCTCTGGCGTGGACTGGGATGGACAGGTATGTTTATCCTTTTATTGCCTCCGCTCAGTCCAATACTACTGCAGGTGTCTATAGTAGTGTCGTGTTGATTTGGCGGCTGAAAAGCCTGTGTGTGAAATTTAATACAGAAGTGCCAGTGACATCTAGACTGACTGCATATTTAGGGCAGGGCAGTAAAATGGGGATGCAGCAGTAGTCATGTTGCAGCCTGAACAGCATGCAGCACTGTGTTATTATTATAAAGCAGCTGTAGCTGACTGAAGCAGTCTGCCCAACTTTCATTCAGCAGCAGCCTTCTGCAATTCTCACACACACACACACACACACATCATAAATATTTAGGACAACTGGAACAGGAAATCTGACTGTAAAGATGATGAACTTCTGTGTGTGTACCCTCATTCAGTAACAACAACAAAGGCACAACAGTCACAGATTTACTGTGAGGATGATGTTGAACAGACTCAGTAATTTACCTGTCTACCGTTACTACACATGCCTAACGTTACTGTTGATGTGTTATGCGAAGCTAACGTGTTTTACCTCTGGCCATTTGACAGCACTGCAGCAAGAAGTTAGCTGTGACCGCTAACTAAACCCAGGCTATACATATTAACAATTAACGTCAAGTTAGAGACGTCGACAATGGCACACAAACTTGCTCACAGTGTGCTCTAATTTAGCCTCATTACACGTTAACAACTAGCCTAAGCTAATGTCATTACCTGGGTTGGACAACGGCTGTTAAGTAGCAGTTAGCTGACGTTGGTTAACTGGTAAAGCTAAAGGAGTTAGTAGTAGCCTTAAACGTTACAGTTAATAACGGTCGTTAGCCTTTCCTCTGCCATTTTTGGACTCTTAATGTTAGCGCTCACTACACACAAATGCCCACTGACAGTGACAGCTAACCACCAGCTAACGTTTCTCCAGGGCAACGTGTCGTCTCCTAAAGATACAATGTCAAATCAAATCAAACTTTTTTTTTTTTTTTAAACCAGCTCACGCAGCTAACTTACCATTTTTCAGCTCGTGTTTCACAGTAAAGAGGTCACCTTCTCTGGAAGATCCCTCCATCGGGGATGGCATCGTAATAATTTCGTGTTCCACTTGTGTCAAAAGGTGTGCTTTTTTTCAGACACCTCGCGAGCTAGTCTGCACTATTAACATGCAGAAACTGGATTATTAAAGCCAGTGGATTAAAAACGCCCGATAGTTAGGCGCCAAACTTGACAGAAATGTGGGCTACTACACGTAGCAGCGAACAAGCCCAGAGGAAACACTTGCTTCATCCAGCAGCAGCACAGCACACACCAACACGACCACTACCTTCGCAACCAGACCGTCCCTCGCCCCTGATTGGGGTTGCTATGTGAGAGTCTGGCCTCTGATTGGCTCTTTTTTTCGTGGTAGCGACCAAACGATCCCGCCTTCCATCAGAAGGGCTGATGCTGCCTTCAAATACCCCTCGGATACGCTCATGTCAAAGGTCAGGAGTATGAAAATAAAGTGCGTATGAGAAGATATTTAAAGTTAAGAATATCATAAATGCAAGTACAAGTTTGAGGATTTATTTGGGTTTTGATTTATTCCAGAAAATAACTTGTATTAGTAGTAGCAGTAGCACAGTAGTACAGTTTACTGTATATAGTACAGGACTGTATGTACTTACAATTTTGAGGGAGTTCTTCTAATTTACATTGCTATGATTCTAGTTTTTAAGGGCAAGTATTGCACCTTTTACCCCACCAGATATATTTGAAAGACATAGTTGTTCATTTGAAGAACACAAACATAACATGATCATCCTATAAAATATGATGCATGTGATGCACTACACAGTATTGCATCAGAAATGATGTGATAATATAGCACTGATAGAAGCTCAAAACTTATTTTGCTTCCAGCACGTCATCCACCGCCATGCTAGATGCAGTTAAGGGGACAACTTGACTGTTTAACCTGCGTGCATGCATGTCTATAATAAAATGTAATTACTTTAATGGAATGCCTTTACATTTTCCAACAGCAATTTTGAGCATCCTGTTTATCCACAGTGAAGTGTAGATAGTGGTATGAAACTGTTAATTATTGGGTAAGACAGACAGCATATCTCGAAAATGATCAGTTCCTGTTAGATGAGGTGAAAATATCTGAGGTGGCGGAGATTTTGTTTCTTTCGTTTTCACTGCATGTTTTCATTTGAGGCGATGCTGAGATCTGCTAAGTTTACATGGAGTCTGATAAGCTTTGACCTGCTCTGAGAAGAAAAAAGCAAAATATTGCAAAGTGATGAATGGCCGCACGAGTAAAGGGGCAGGAGCTTCCATTTGGTCTATAATGAAATACTATCCATTCTAAAATCTGGAATAAACTTCTGGGACACTGAGCGTTAAATAAGCTACAGTGCACCTTGTGTATATACTGTGTAGGAGCCATTTTCCCATGAAGTCTGTTAATGTAGTTCACAAGTTTGTACACAGGGTGTCACCTTTGTGTTGTGATCAGGAGGAAACTTTCACTCTGGAGAAGGTCTGTACATTACAAGTAAATGACATGCACTCAAAATCATATTTAAGTAAAAGTACAGAGGTAATATCAGCTATCGTCAATTGTACTTAGACAGTGTTTCCCAAAGAATGACAGCGTGAATGAATAAAAAAGTATTGTTTTTTTTTTTATCTAAAATGTTTACAATGTTCCCTCTGTGACAATAAACTTCATATTTTTGAGCTGTGGACAAACAAGACTCATCACCTTGGACTTTAAGAAACAGTGATCAACATTTTTCACCAGTTTCTGACATTTTATGAACCAAACAACAACTCGATTAACCAAGTAAATGATCAACAGATTAATCAATAATGAAAACAATCATTAGCTGCAGCCTTCCAAGTGTTTGACTGGAACACCAGACTTTAATTTTGCTTCTCATCGACAGAGAAGTCAGTGTTGTCAAGAGTTGGGTGAGCAAAGCATTTCTGTTTTTCTATCCAAATACAATATTTATACTAGAATAATTGGATAATTGGAGCAATTTTACAAACCATCTGAGAATTTTTGAAAGGAAATGTCTCTTTGGTAGAACTGCTAAAAGCAAGATAGATTTCACTTATGTGCTAAACTAATCCAAATGTAGTGACAATTTAGTATGAAAAAGTCCAAAGGATCATTGAAATAAAGATTCTTTAAAATCTGGTGTTGTCAGTCTACCTGTATTTCCTTTTAAATAATTATCCTTATTTCATTTCATGTCTTCCACCGTGATGCTTTGCTTACAATCTCGTCCTAACAAATAGTAATATCTTGATAAACAGGATCCTAGGATGGTGTCAGGCTAACGTGAAACATTGGATAGATAGATAGATAGATAGATAGATAGATAGATAGATAGATAGATAGATAGATAGATACCTTATTGATCCTGAAGGAAATTCATGCATTCACATATACAAACATAAGACACAAATTAAACCACAGGAAACACATATCACATCCATTCATCCAACATGTAACACATGTACCACTCAGCAATAACACAGATGAAAATCTGTGGTTAATATAAGTTGATGACAAGAATATACTACACTACAGATCCGATTCATACGATTCATCTGATGGCAGCGGCGTTCTCGAGTCCCTTATGTATTCCTAAAAGTGTGTGGAATGAAATCCAAGTAACAGGTATTTACTCTTTGATTTCAGTGAAGACCAAATATTCTGTATATAGTTAGTTTTTTTGAGACTTGAGATATTTTATTATTTTGTTTTACAATACAAATAAAAGCAACTTCTAACCATAAAACAAATTAAAGAGGCCGTGGGCCAAATGATCCAACAGTAACAACAACAACAAAACAAAACAGGGGGCCCAAGGCAGCGTTGGTGTATCTGAAGTAAGACTTCAGCATAGAAGTTTGAATCATGATCCTTAAATAATAGAATAGTGTCCATATTATAATGTCCATGTGATCACTTGTGAAGTGCCTCCGACACCTTCATCCTACCTTTATAGTGAAATCAAAAATGCATACATACACACACACACACACACCTGTGTGTGCAATCACACATATATATTACAAGTACAGATAATGTGTTGAGACAGAGGCTGACATAGATAGATAGATAGATAGATAGATAGATAGATAGATAGATAGATTACAAATTAGCAACAGTAAGGTAGGAAAAACAAAACCAAAGAGTCTGGAAATTAGTCCATTAAGTCGCATGTAATGAGTGAAATTGCAAAAACTTTTCCCATTTTCCATGGTACTTTTCCACTTCATCCCAAATATTCTGTATTTAGTTTGAAGTCACTTAAACGGATTAATGCCACCGCCTTGTGGCAACATGCTGCTATTGCTTTTATTAAGTCTAGTTGTATTTTACATTGCAGGTTTGTTGTGCACATGTATATCGGCTGCAGTAACTCATATTTTTCCGAATAAAAATGCCAAAATAACAATATAACAAAGGGATTTCCGGACAGGTGTTTGGTTAATTCAGGCTTCCGAAGTAGTCTTGCCAAGGGGGCGTTTTGTAGTCCTTGAATACCCAATGAGCTGCGAATTCCTCAGAGTCATCCAATGAAATGAGCGTATTTTCAGTAACAGCCAATCAGCTTCCCCTTTAGAATGATTCGGTTTTCAGGAAGTGCTTACAAAGTCACCAATCTTGCTGTTGCACTCAAATACCAATGATAGCACTTTGACAAGCTAACTAGCTAGCTTCACTTCACACACACACACACCACTGCTGACTGACCTCCGCTCCCAAGATGGCTGGTGTTCGAGCCCTTGGTGTTCTCTCCAGATTTACATCAAGGAGATATGCTCTCTATACAGGTAGAAACTACAACATTTAATATTTCATAACTAAAGAAAAGCAGCGCGGTGAATGATGATGGAAATACGGCACCTGCTAGGTAGCATAGACGGGTAATTAGCTTGTTAGAACGAACCTCATGTATGAATGGTACGCTATGTGTACGTGTATGCTTCAATACAACACAAACATGAAGTTCTTCAGCAAACCTATATCTCAATGAAAGTTTAGTAATTTGTTTAGTAACTTTTAGTTTAAGCGGAGAAACTTTAAGCGCTATCCGTGCTAGCAGTGAGCTAGCCCGTCGCGGTGGCTGTGGTTCAAACTTAAAGTTTTAATTTAATTGGGCTGTTTGCTTCCACTTTTGACTGTAAAATATCCACATGAAGTCTGCTTAGACAGATTTTTGAAGGCTTGTGTCACTGAGTCACCATTGTGATGGACTGTTTCTGTCTGAATGGTAGGCGGAGAATGTAGGTGAAGGGTCATTTTCAACTGGATTGCACAGCATGGCCGAGACCTTCTGAGGTCATCATGGCAATATTATGTGATCATATTCATTTCATGTGCATGTTGTATGAGCTACTTAATATAATGTGTTTTTATATATATATACTGTGAGTTTGCAGCAGGACTTATGCAATATGTTGGGCACATGACAGATAGATAGATAGATAGATAGATAGAAAGATACTTTATTGATCCCGAAGGAAATTCAATCATCCAGTAGCAGCATGCAAACTTCCATTGAACATACATTAGAATTAACCTATAAAACAGTAACCATACGTTAAAATTAACCTGAGATAGATCTAAATTTAAATATGTACAGAGAAATTAAACATTTCCAGAGAAATTACACATTTGCATTGGATTTAAATACGTACAGAGGAATTAAAAATGTGTAGACAAATTAAACATTTGCATAGAAGATAAATATATAACTGTGTTAACCTGTGCTAAACATCTATACAAAAACTATATAAAAAGTAGGAAGTGACCGTAGAAATAAAAATGTTATATACAAATAGAAAACTATATTAGAAATAACGACTGATGACTGTTATGATGTGATGTATTGCTGACTCATTTTTTCATCATTCTGTTCACAGGCAGTACTTTTCGTACCTTCTCAGTAGCTCCTGCAATGCTAGGTAATACCAAATTTTCTATCATGCATTTGGAAAAAAAAAATAGATCAGCCTGTCCAGTGACACAATTAGTTTCTCACTGTGCAACTTCTCACTTCTCTATTTTTAGCCCGAACCCATGTGAACTATGAAGTCAAGGGCGATGTTGCTGTTGTACGGATCAACGATCCAAACTCCAAGGTATGTGACGAACGTGACGGTTTTCGCTGATGAATAACGCGGCTGTGATGTGAACCTAATGGTCGTCTCCCTCCCCCCCTTCCAGGTTAACACACTGTCAATCCAGATGCAAAACGAGATGGCAGAGGTGATGAATGAAGTGTGGGCCGACAACGCTGTTCAAAGCGCTGTCCTCATCTCCTCAAAGCCGGGATGCTTCATCGCAGGAGCTGATATTAAGTAAGAGAAGTCTCGTTAAAGGTGGAGTAATGTGACTCTAATCCGATAAACTTTTCAGTTCAGCAAATAGCTCCTCAGATCTGCTGGCTTTCCACTCTGTTTGTACCCAAGCCAGGCTCTTTAAATGGGATAATAACAACAACAACAATAGCAATAAGGAATATAGAGTCCTAAGCAGTGTCCTCATTTAGGATCCTGGTGGCCTGAGGGTAGAAGCTCTTCTTGAGCCTCTCAGTGCCGGCTTGGTGCATCCGGTTGTTGTGATGTTAGGTAAAGTAGCAGGAGAGTTGTTTGTTCTGGGAAACAGTCTTGTCCTCTTTGCACGTTGGCAAATGAGCAGCAGTTTAACAGTTTGCAAACCCACAACATGGCTAACATTAGTTACATTACTTACAGTGTTTTTGTTGCACTATTTCATGGTATTTGATTCTGGAAAAATCCAATACAAAGACACTTCTTTTTGTGTAGTCTTAATGTTAAATAAAAGTTTAACTTCTCAGTTCAACTACTCTTAACTACTAACTCATACGTCTGTTAACAGTATGATCCAGGCCTGTAAAAATGAAGAAGAGGTCGCCAAACTTTCTCAGGAAGGGCAGAAGATGTTCGAGCGGATCGAAAAATCTCCCAAGCCCATTGTCGCTGCCATCAACGGCTCTTGTCTAGGAGGAGGTTTGGAGGTAAAAAAAACAAACAAACTATACCTTTGACTGTATTTGACTATGATGTTTGATAATAATGTTATCTAACGGGCTCTTTTTACATTTCAGTTTGCCATCGCCTGCCAGTACAGAATTGCAACAAAGAGCAAGAAAACAGTTCTTGGTACTCCCGAAGTGATGCTGGGTCTTCTTCCTGGAGCTGGTGGTACTCAGAGACTCCCCAAAATGGTTGGTACTGCAGTTATATTACCTAAATCTCCATTGATGTTCTGACTGTTTGAATTACTGGACTTAATTTAAGTACAAAAACATGCAGAATGCAGGATGATGCAGATTATTGGATGTAAAAGCATCATATGTTACCTATAACACAGTGTCTTGTGTCAGGACAAGATTTAAAATGGCTAGACGATAATGCAAAATAATCTGGTTGATTCTCCTAATTGGATTAAGATGTTTACATGCACTTCAGAGACCCTGCCAGCCAGTAAACAAATTATCCCCCTGTCCATCGTGTCTAATTTTCAACAACCCTGTTCTTTGAAGCGCAGGATAACATGGAACATTTTTCTTTTTCATGCACTACACAAAACAGATCCTCAATATTGACGATTAATCAGTTCACATGTGTTTTTTTCCTTTATAATCTTTAGGTCGGTCTACCCAGTGCCTTTGACATGATGTTGACAGGAAGAAATATCCGAGCAGATAAAGCCAAGAAGATGGGGCTTGTTGACCAACTTGTAGACACTCTAGGTAAGCTACCATGACTCATATAAATGTGTTGTGAAGTATTACCACCTGCAAAAATTGTAATCTGTAATCTGAAATTAATCTTTGCATAATTTTCATACTATAGGACCTGGCCTGAAGAGTCCAGAGGAAAGAACAATAGACTACCTTGAGGAAGTTGCCATCGAATGTGCCAAAGGGATCGTCAGTAAGAAGATCCCTCTCCGCAAAGAGAAAAGCAGGATGCAGAGTAAGTCGTGCTGCATTTATTGAGCATTTGACTCTTTGTAGTCAAAGTTTGTTTCATCATGAATTAAAAAAAAAATACTGTATTTTAAAGTTGATGTTCTTTGTCCATAGAAATTCAAGACTACATTATGAGTTTTGAGTTCGTACGGAATCAGATTTACAAAACTGTCCACGGTAAAGTTATGAAGCAGAGCAAGGGACTGTATCCAGCACCTCTGAAAATAATTGAAGTAAGTAAAAAATTTTCTAGTTATTTTTAAGATGTATCAGGAGAAATTAAAGATTTGAAATTCTTGGCAGCTGTATCTGTTTAGTCTGTAAAATAGTGATGAAGTGACTATTTGATAATCTACTAATGTTTGATTCATTTATCAAGTTAAATACCACATTCAAAGTCTACAGCTTATTAAATATGAATAATTTGATAGTAAACTACCAGTCTCTGTCTTCTCTGCTATGGTAATCATCTTAATCATTTCAGAAAGTCTATCATGGTCTTATTTATCAAGACATTTTTTTTATCATTTCCCCCTCTCAGTGTGTGAAGACTGGAGTAGAACAAGGCCCCATTGCTGGATACTTAGCTGAGTCTCAGGTGAGGTTTGTCGACCTACATCATTGGCAAATGTAGTGTTTACAGTAGCACATTGTGCAAGTGAACATCACCAATTTTCATGTCTGTCACAGAATTTTGGTCAGTTGGCAAAAACCTCAGAATCAGCAGCTCTGATTGGTCTCTATCACGGTCAAGTTGCGTGCAAGAAGAACCGCTTTGGAGCTCCTGAAAAAGAAGTGAAGTAAGTGGATATCGCTGTGATGTTGGGCAGCTAACGCATGTTCAGCCTGCATCTGACATTTCAGACCAGTTTGTTTGGTCATGGTTAAATAATTGGTCGTATTAACTAATGACAAAGCCAAGTCTGATACTCTTGTTGACACATTTAGGCAGCATTCAGACCAAATCAGGTGTTGTGGCTTTTTATTTCTCTGATTCACCGGCTATCTCAATTCAGGCGCTCCCTCTGTCTCATACGCTGTCTATGTCGCTCAACCACCGCCTCTCTCTGAAAACAAATCAACACAAAGCAAAAGAAACTTCTTGGCATTGCTATTTTGCAACATAGACTGCAAGCCAGACACAGATGTCGAAGCTGGGTGCAAG
Source organism: Sciaenops ocellatus (assembly GCA_033000465.1). NCBI lineage: Eukaryota > Metazoa > Chordata > Actinopteri > Sciaenidae > Sciaenops > Sciaenops ocellatus. The sequence goes on along the minus strand of CP136878.1, from coordinate 6,206,408 downwards.
GCATAAACCAAGTGAGAGCACAACTGAGAGAGTAGCATCAGTCCATGAGCTCTGACAGGATAGCGCCCGGTTTGCATAATATTTCAGACAGACTGTGGAGTAGTTTGACCGGTCTGATCGGCAGGTTTGTCAGCACATCGTGACATCCGGTTATGTTTCTCCAAAAGTTGATTCTTTTTCAACTTTCTCTTGCTGGTCACTGCGTTTTTTGGTCTGTTAAAAATGACTACCTACATTCAAATAAATGGGACAACCTACTTTTTTACTGCTGCACCTGATTTGGTCTCAAACAGCCCTTACATTGATTGCAAACAGGATATTATCCATGGTTGGTTAGGTAGTAAATAAATTATTTTTTTTTGTTTGCCACCAGGACTCTTGCCATCTTGGGTGCAGGTCTGATGGGGGCAGGTGTTGCCCAGGTGACTGTGGATAAAGGTGTGCACACAATCCTGAAGGACACCACTCTGGAAGGACTGGCCAGAGGAGAACAGCAGGTTTACAAAGGGTGGGTGATATTAGGCCTTTATTTTGGAGAATATGTTTAATTCACATCCTGACTGTACGTTGGGTTGATGCACTTCCAGTTTAATGACAGAATAATCTTAAACTTTCACACACAGGTATGAAATTTGAAAGTGGTTGTACATTTTTTAGCATACTTGTGCTGGGACCTAAAGCGTATGTTGATGAATGATTTGACTTTTCTATTCTGAACCAGGCTCAACGACAAGACCAAAAAGAAGAGCATCACGTCATTTGAGAGAGACTCCATACTGTCCAACTTGACTGGACAAGTGGATTACAGAGGCTTTGAGAAGGCCGACATGGTTATCGAAGCTGTGTTTGAAGACATTAAGATCAAGCATGCCGTCCTGAAGGAGGTGGAGGCTGTAAGTGTCAATGAAATTAGGCCTTTGTTACCAAGAGAATGCTGTCCGTCAGTCCATGATATT